>JAJOOO010007727.1:0-10938 GCA_029582685.1 Solanum piurae
GTATACATAAATTGCCCTATCACAGTCTCCCAGAAAGTCACCTCAGCAGATTTTGTAGAGTTAGAAATGGTAGACTTCGATATCATTCTAGGCATGGATTGGTTACATTCCTGTTATGCCTCAGTCGATTGTAAAACTAGGATTGTTCATTTACAGTTTCTAGACGAACCAATCTTAGAATGGAAGGGTAGTAGTTTAGCGCCTATGGGTCGATTCATTTCTTATGTTAAGGCTAGAAAAATGATCTCTAAGGGTTATCTCTATCATCTAGTTTTGGTTAAGGATACAAGCTCTAAAACCCCAACTCTTGAGTCAGTTCCAGTAGTTAATAAGTTCCCAGAAGTGTTTCAAAAAGATCTTCTCGGAGTTTCTTGATGAGTCCAAAAATTGGACTCATTTAGGGCTATATTTTAATAGAAATTTTGTCCTTAAATGCTTATTTTATCTCAATATCTGATGAAAACCCTTAAGTTTCATGTATTTGAAGTTTGAAGGAAAGCATGGACACTACTTCTCTTGATGTGTGGCTAAAAACCTCAATTCTTGGGATGTGATTTAGCGAATATGGGTTAAGATTGTTGTTAGGTCTTGCTTGTTGATAGATTAGATGTAGTTTAATGGTGATTTCATCTAGTAGTTGTGGATGAATTTAAAAAAATTGTAGTTGCAAATACAACTTTATTTATGTTATTTCGGCTTACTCGAGAGAGAGGGTTCGTGAAACCAAGACTACTAGATTGATGGCGTAAGGAGTGAGTCGACATAAAGTTTAGCTCGAGAGAGTGAACCCTAGTCCCATATCCTAACAATCAGCTCGAGAGAGTGAGTGGGGTAAGGTGTAGGTTGGTCTTCATGCGGCAAGTGGGTGTCCGAGAGAAACCCATTTGAAATGGGGTAAGTTGCTCGAGAGAGAATTGATTCCCACGTATAGCTTAGCCTAGTAACTATTACTCTATAAATTCTCTATCGAAAGCATGTACCCAACAATTTAGATTAACTCGTATTCCGGTCACATCCCAAGAATCCCCTCTCATTCATAGATTTCTTTGTTATTTCTACTGTTTTTGCTATACTTGTGACAAAATCCCCAAATTGTTAATTGACACTTTTGTGTCCCCCTTTAATTTACAATTTTTTTAATCGTTAATGTCTTTAGCTACGACTAGTTAGAACTAAATTTTATTTTTCTATTAATTCTAGAAATCACTCCCTTGGGACTCGACCCCAACCCTTGGTTGGGTTATTATACTATTACATGATCGTAAACACTTGCATTGGAAGTTGTGTCATTGACGACGCAAACATCAAAATGGCACCGCTACCGGGGAGTGGTGTTACTTGAGAATTGTTAGATTAGTAGAATTTTTGTTCTTCTTAGTTGTAGTTTGGTAACCTTACTTTTAATTTTTTTTTCTTTAAATTTGTTGGCGTAGGAAGGTTCCCTGAGCATGGCTGAGGGAAATGGTGGTAACTCTGTTGAGATGAAGCAAGAAGTCGAGGGTGACTTCAAGTTAGTTGTACTGGCAACTCAGCTGAACGACTTAGCCACCAAAATCTCAAAGGTGGAAAACCAATGCAAGAGCCAAAGGGGGCACATACCTCCTTATGAGCAAGAAAGGTCTAGGAGAAATAAAAATAAACCTATTCAGGATACACTATTAATCATTCTCCAAACACTTCATGAACAAGATAGAATGCTAGAGGTAATGAAGGAAAGCGTGGAGGTACTGGATTAAATGAGTGGCTCCCACTCAAGATCAATTAAGTTGATTGAAAACCTCTTGGACTGCACATTGCCTCATCTCTACCCAAACAGTAAAGGCGGGTTTCCTAGTGGCACTAGGTTTAACCCCAGAGACGAAGTTTGACTGGTAACTTGCATCGTGTCACGACGTTAACTAAGGCGCTGTTTGGGAGGAAACCCATAACCATTTGTTGTTTTCTTTTGCTTTGATAAAATAATGGTGTGTTGATTGTGCAGATGGAAGTGCGGAAAGTAAACAAAAAGTACATATTAGCGAGCAATAGATTCATTCGGCGAGTTGCCAAATCTGATCTTATCCGTCGTTTGACTCAAGACATCATCAATATTGGAGTCTGTAAAGCTCGGCGAGCTTTGGAAATTATTGGCGAATCACCGACCATGTCGGTGATCACGATGGAAACCACCAATTGGACCCCCGTAAACAAGAGGTTCTGTAAATTTTGGCGAAGAAGCTAAACAATCGGCGCTCCGCCTAGTGAGTAGGCGAGCTTGACTAATGTTGCCGAGTGGGCAAAAACTGGACGGTATTTGCAAGCCAAAGGTTTAAAAGTTTCAACTTCATTCACTTCCCTCACTTTTCATCTGTCCAAACTAACACCAGCACTCTAGTTTTTATATTTCTTGCACTTTTGGAGTATTTTGTTTCTTTGATTTGTGCGCGGATTTGGATTGCATTGCCGTCTAGCTTCTCGGTAGCATTTCAATCAGTACAAAAGGTTAGCTTCTTAATACTAGTAATTATTTTGTCAACATTATACTAATTTGCACACTCTTTGGCATTGTTAAGATCTGTTGAACCTCCCTGATTGGATAGAATAGGTTAAGTGTCGATTGCTATTCGATAACCCTGCTTAAACAGTGAAATACTGCTCTCTGATGTATCTAGTCGAGTTAATATGTAATGGCTGGTATTCGTATGTTATGGGTCTTAGTTAAATTTGTGTTGTTTGTGCCTAAATTGTATTTTTGGGGGTTGCGGGGCAGATTCCGAATAGTTGGGTCAAAAGTAGGCACGATAGGTGATTCGACGAGATGTGACGAGCTCGTTGAACCACTCCATGGTTCTCCTAAGTACCCCATCTCACCCTTACTGTCATGCATTATTTGTTGTGGCTACTGTAACTTTCTGCGAGAAGCACGGGATCGCCACGTGCACTCGGTGACTCGCCGAATGACACCTTAATCGCCCTATGTCCGCACCCCTAACTCTTGCTGCACTGTGACCTTCGGCGGAGTGTCTGTGGCTCGCCGAATGTATTCGGCGGCACGTCGACTGGATTATCTAGTCTTTCTGCAGATGAAAGTCTCTGTTTTGGTTGTCAAATATGTTCTAACATTATCTCAAAGACTTTGCAGACATGGCCAGACCAAAAGTTGCAGGAAGGAACATGCCACCCAGACACATAAGAGCACAAGAGTTCAGAAGAACTGACAACAACGGGAGCAAGGAAGTAGGTTTCAGTAGGAGGATTCATATTGACCCTGATGTCCCTTCATGGGCTCGAGGGTTCGTCAATGCGATATATGCCTTCAAAGCAGCGTATCATTTGGATAACATGGTTGAGGCAAACATCGCTACAGAAGCTGAAGCAAAGAGAAAAGGAAACGAGAACCTGAAGCAGACTAACAACACTCCGAGCACTGATGCCTAGACAGATGGAGAAACCGCATAGCCAGGATCACTTCTTTACCTCCCCATTTGTCTTACTTATTTTTACTTTTGAGTACTTTCAATGGCATTTGAAGACAAATGTTTTTATTTGTGGAGGGGTGAGACCCACCTTTGTGTGCTATCAATGTTTGCGTTTTGTATATATTTGGGTTGTTCTGTTTAAAATTGGTCTACACTACTTTTTGTGGATGTTTGAGCTCATGGCTCCCTTTTGTTTTAAATTACAAAAATAATTTTGACCATTCCGGAAAATTTAAAAAAAATTTGAAAACTTTTGCCACCTCTCGTGTGTTGAAAGTGGCTGTTCTTTTGCAAAATTTAAGTCTCGGTTTTGATCAATACTGATGACTTGAATAGTGCTCTCAATCAAACGAACATGAATGCGCGGCTACGACGAGGCCAAATGAAGTTGCATAGACAATATGTGAACTCTTTGCATCTCGTTGTGATTAGCCATTTATCAAATCGAGTCTCTTGTGATGACCGTTGCACACTAGCGAAAGTGTAGAGTCTTGTTTGCCTTTTGTGTCGATGCCTTGTGTGATGAGCTTACTTTGAACCATGCATGATAGATCCTAGAATTTGCGCCGTTGGTCCGGTTAACTAAGTGATGCTATCTCTTGATATGATCTTAGGAAACTTCTAAGAGTGTGAGCCAATTTGACATATACCTCTTTTTGTGACCTATCTTGTGAGTGTGTGAACCTCTTTTGAACACCTCTTGAGCCTTACCCTTCTTTGGAAGAAACTTGATGAAACCATAACTTTTCTTTATCCACTATAATCCTCTTGAATTGTGGTTAGTTGAATAGCAAACTTAGGCCAAAAGCCTAAGTTGGGGGTGTGGTAAAATGAAAAGGGGAAGTCGAGAAATGCAAGGAATGTCTCCTCTTACCCATGGTTTTAAGAAAATGGAACCCCTCCATATAAAAAAAAAAAGAAAAAGAAAAAGAAGAATAATTAAAAAGAAAGTTGTGGAATAAAAGTACAAAATAAATGGGGGTCCCAAAGAATCCATGGAAAGTGAATAATATGATGACTTATGAGCATTAAAGAGAATGATGAAGGAAAAGGAAAGGAAGTGTTGTGAGCACCACATTTCATGAGGATGAAAGTCACTGAGCCTAAATGACCATACCTTTGCACTCAGCCCTATTACATGCCTTAAAAAGACCTTTTTGATCTTGAGTGAGCTGAAACAAATGTTGATCAGAAAATACGGGCAACCTATGAGTGAAAGCATGCATTGTGTTCTTCCTTGTGAGAGTGAGCGTTGCATCTGATTCTGAAGCTTTTAACTGTGAACCATTATGTGAATATGGAATCATCCTTTCTGTGAGGGCATTTGAACACTACAGTTGAGCTTGAACTTGCATTTGAAGCAAGTATTGTGAGCATGAGACTCTTTGATATTGGTGAGTCACAACTTGAATCTTTTAGTGCACATTTGATCTTTGCATAAGCAAATTGAACCTTGCTGTGTGCATTCATGATTGAGTCTTGTGTGGCACTGTTTGAGACACACTTTTTGAACAGCTGAACTTGAGTTTGCTTAAGGATAAGCAAAAGTTTAAGTTGGGGGTGTTGATGAGTCCACAAATTGGACTCATTTAGGGCTATATTTTAATAGAAATTTGTCTTTAAATGCTTATTTTATCTCAATATTTAATGAAAACCCTTAAGTTTCAGGTATTTGAAGTTTGAAGGAAAGCATGGACACTACTTCGCAAAAAGGAACGAAAAGGATGAAAAGAACAAGAAAATGAAGGCCTGAGGATCGCTGAGTCCACTTGGTGAGTCGCCGAAGGGTCTCACTTCTCCTTTTGTTCCAGTGTTCTGAGCCTTGAAGGAAAGGATCAAGTCGGCGGAAAAAGGGAGCAGTCGGTGCATCGCAGAGGAGTTCCGCGAAGCAGTACTATGTCGCCCAATGACCCAGAGCACGATGATGCGAAAGGATGGTGCAATACGACGATGAACTACACCAAAGGCCGAATCACCGAGTTGATCGGCGATGATCCACTGTAGCATAGAATTTTGAAAACTATAAATACTCGTTGAGAGTTATAGCTTAGAATCATAGTTTCAATATAGAACAATTAATATAATTTTTTAGTACTTTTTATTTCTTCTCTGAGTTTGAGAGGGTTTTGGAAACTTGAAGAGGAAGAAGGTTTCATCTCCAAGGGTTTGGACTTGGGTCTCTTGGATTCTTCATTCTTGGCATGTAACAAGACTTAAATCTTCATACCCACTTGAATGCAAGCTCATTTACGTATAAATTTATATCTCTTAATGTGTGGCTAAAAACCTCAATTCTTGGGGTGTGATTTAGCAAATATGGGTTAAGATTGTTTTTGGGTCTTGCTTGCTGATAGATTAGATGTAGTTTAATGGTGATTTTGTCTATGAATTGTGGATGAATTTAACAAATTTGTAGTTGAAAATACAAGCTTATATATGTATTTTCGGCTTGCTTGAGAGAGAGGCTGTGAAACCAAGACAACTAGATTGATGGCCTAAGGAGTCGGTCGACATGAGGTTCACCTCGAGAGAGTGAATCTTAGTCCCATAGCCTAAAACTCAGCTCGAGAGAGTGAGTGGGGTAAGGCGTAGGCTGGTCTTCATACGGCAAGTGGGTGTCCGAGAGGAACCCATTTGAAACGGGGTAAGTTGCTCGAGAGAGAATTTATTCCCACGTATAGCTTAGCCTAGACACTATTACTCTATAAGTTCTCTATAGAAAGCATGTACCCAACAATTTAGATTAACTCGTATTCCGGTCATATCCCAAGAATCCCCTCTCATTCATATATTTCTTTGTTATTTCTACTGTTTTTGCTATACTTGTGACAAAACCCCCAAATTGTTAATTGACACTTTTGTGTCCCCCTTTAATTTACAATATTTTTAATCATTAATGTCTTTAGCTACGACTAGTTACAACTAAATTTTATTTTTCTATTAATTCTCGGAACCACTCCCTTGGGACTCGACCCCAACCCCTGGTTGGGTTATTATACTATTGCACGATCGTAGACACTTGCATTGGAAGTTGAGTTATTGATTACGAAAACATCATTCCTCCCGAAAGCGAAATCGACTCTGGAATTTATCTTCTTCCAGATACATAGCCTATTTCTATTTCTCCTCATAGGGTGCACCAGTGTTGTTCGTGAGGAAAAAAGATGGTTCTCTCAGAATGTGCATCGATTATAGGCAGTTGAACAAAGTCACAATAAAGAATAAGTACTCCATCCCCAAGATTGATGACTTGTTTGACCAACTTCAGGGTGCTAGTCATTTCTCAAAGATAGATCTCAAATTCGGTTATTATCAGCTCAGAGTCAGAGATAGTGACATTTTGAAGACAGCCTTCAGAACTTGGTATGGTCATTATGAATTTGTAGTTATGTCATTAGGACTAACCAATGCTCCTGCAACATTAATGGACTTGATGAACATAGAGTTCAAGCAGTATTTGGACTTGTTCGTTATCGTCTTTATTGATGATATCCTCATTTACTCTAGAAATGAGGAAGAACATGTGAGTCATTTGAGGGTTGTTCTACAAACTCTCAAAGATCGCCAGTTATTCACTAAGTTCAACAAATGTGAGTTTTGGTTGCATTCTGTCGCTTCCCTTGGTCATATTGTGTCTAGCAAAGGGATTCCAGTGGATTCTCAGAAAATAGAAGTAGTGAAACAATGGTCCAGACCTACCTCTCCTACAGATATCAGAAATTTCTTGGGTCTAGCATGTTATTAAAGAAGGTTTGTGGAAGGGTTTTCGTCCATAGCCTCCCCATTGATTAAGTTGACTCAAAAGAAGGTCAAATTTTAGTGGTCAGATGATTGTGAGAAAAGCTTTGCAGAACTAAAATCTAGGTTGACTACAACTCCTGTTTTGACTCTACCATAGGGTTCAGATGATTATGTTATCTACTGTGATGCATCCAGAGTCGGCCTAGGTTGTGTGTTAATGCAACGAGGTAAGGTTATAGCTTATGCTTCTAGATAGCTTAAAGTACACGCGAAGAACTATTCGACTCTTGACCTATAGCTAGCAGTAGTGGTGTTTTCCCTTAAGGTTTGGAGATATTACTTGTATTGTGTTCACGTAGACGTGTTCACAGACCAAAAGAGCCTTCAGTTGTGTTCACCCAGAAAGAGATGAATCTTTGCCAGAGGAGATGGCTTGAGTTCCTCAAGTACTATGATATGAGTTTGCACTACCATCCCGGTAAACCCAATGTAGTAGTGGATGCTCTTAGCAGACTATCGATGGGTAGTGTGACACATGTAGAGAAAGAAAGAAAGGAACTAGCAAAGGATGTTCATAGGCTTACTCACTTAGGAGTTTGTCTTATGAGCATATCAGATGGTGGTGTAACAGTTCAAAATGGGTCAGAATCTTCATTGGTAGTGGAGGTTTAGGAAAAGCAAGACAATGATCCTATATTGCTTCAACTAAAGGGTGCAGTCCATCAGCAGAGAGTTGAGATTTTCTCCCAAGGGAGAGATGGTGTGCTTCATTATCAGGGTCGATTATGTGTTCCTAAGGTGGGTGAGTTGAGATAGCAGATTCTTGCAGAAGCTCATAATTCCAGATATTATATTCATCCAGGTGCCACTAAGATGTACCACGATCTGTGGGAAGTCTTTTGGTGGAATGGTATGAAAAAAGATATAGCGGATTTTGTGGCTAAGTACCCTAATTGCCAGCAAGTGAAGGTAGAACACTAGAAACCAGGAGGTATGACTCAAGAGATCAACATTCCTACTTGGAAGTGGAAATGATCAACATGGACTTCATCACAAGTTTACCTCGTACTCGCAAGCAGCATGACTCTATTTGGGTGATTATTGACAGAGTTACTAAGTCTGCACGCTTTTTGGTGGTTAAAACTACAGATTCAACGAAGGACTACGCCAAGCTATACATTAATGAGATAGTTAGGTTGCATGGGGTTTCTTTTTCTATCATCTCAGATAGAGGTCCTTAGTTTACCTCCCACTTCTGGAAGTCATTTTAGAAAGGTCTTGGTACTCATGTTAATCTTAGCAGAGCATTTTATCCGCAGATGGATGGCCAGGCAGAGCGTACCATTCAAACCTTAGTGGACATGTTGAGAGCTTGTGTGATCAACTTCAAGGGTAGTTGTGATGATCACCTTCCTCTTATATAGTTCGCCTACAATAATAACTACCATTCCAGTATTCAGATGGCCCCTTATAAGGCATTGTATGAGCGTAGTTGTAGGTCTCCAGTTGGTTGGTTTGAAGTAGGTGAAGCAGCCTTGATAGGGCCAGATTGAGTTCATGATGCTATGGAGAAAGTGTAACTCATTAGAGACAGACTTAAGACAGCCCAGAGTCGCTACAAGTCTTATGCAGATGTAAGGAGAAGGGAATTAGAGTTCCAAGTTGATGATTGGGTTTTCCTGAAAGTGTCGCCTATGAAAGGGGTGATGAGATTTGGCAAGAAAGGGAAGCTCAGTACTAGATATGTAGGCCCTTACACGATCTTGAAAAGGGTTGGTAAAGTGTTTTATAAGTTAGAGTTGCCAACAGAACTAGCAACAGTGCATCCGGTTTTCCACATTTCGTTGTTGAAGAAGTGTGTGGGTGATCCAGCGTCTATTGTGCCTCTAGAAAGTGTGGTTGTGAAGGATAGTCTCACTTATAAAGAGGTACTGGTTGATATTCTTTATCGTCAAGTTCGAAGGTTGAGAAACAAAGAAGTCGCTTCAGTCAAGGTTTTGTGGAGGAGTTAGTCCGTAGAGGGAGCTACTTGGGAAGTAGAAGCAACTATAAAGGCCAAGTATCCTCACCTCTTTCCTTCCGATTCCATTCCAGCTTGAGGTAATAGTTCCTCTTCAGTGTTTCAGTCATTCATGTGCAATTTCTGTCTTAGCATCATGTTCCTTGAGTTGAATTTGCATTTTCAGCATAATTGCATGTTCTTAGAACTTAGTTCAGTCAAAAATCAGTTTCCAATGATTTAGTGGTAGGGGTTACAACTCTCTCCCTCCATTTCAGCTAGTTTGGTATTCATTCGAGGACGAATGTTCCCAAGGGGGAGATAACGTAACACCCCGTATCCGAAAACATACCCCAAATACAGATTTCTAAAAGTTGCAAGTGCAACCCATGGTTGCCACCCACGGACCGTAGGGTGACCCACGGCCCGTGCTGGTGGTCCGTGGTTCGCATCTGCAACCCTCCCCAGACTCAACCCACAACTTTTTCTAAGGGTCGACCCACGGCCGGACCCATAGGCCGTAGGTCAGACCACGGACCGTGGTCCACATCCGTGGATCAGACCCCAGATTTCTAGCCTCCAGTCACGACTGAAGGTTGACTAGCATGGACCGTCACCCTCGACAACAATTAAGTCAGGGGTTTTTTTGTCTTTTCCTTATGTGTTGGAATCCTAAAGTACGTCGTTTAGATCCTAAAGTACGTCGTTTAGACCCTAAACTACGTTGATTTGGGCAGTTTTTAGCCTAGAAACATAACTAGAACTTACCTAAGTTAGATCATTAACCAAAACAGGGAAACTTAAAACGTAAAGAGGAGAAAGAGGCGACCAAACCCTTCCCAACAACGCATCAAGGCCCCATTAGTTCCAGCCCCGAAATTGAAAGATTTCTCCGTGAATTTCCTCACCAAGTATGTGGATTTCACTAGTGGGTTCATTTCACCCATTGAATCCCTAGATTTCGGTCAGAATCTTGATCCCCTCTATATTACTTAGACTTAGGGTCAGTTAAATTTAGATATATGTATATATATATATATATATACAAACATGCTTGTGTCTTCGAATGTATCATTATCAGTTTATTAATGTTGCATTCTCAGTTTGCATGACAGTATTTTGAGCTAACCAGTATTACAACATTTCAGTCACAAAGTGTTAAATTACTTAATCAATTGGGAGAAGCTTAATACCGAGTGGACTAGGGTCAGTTACCCTCAAGTCCCAGAACTACATGTACGGTAGGTTGTACGTCCCCTCTGTGGGCATTATTTTAGTGATCACGCCAGTATGCCTCTATACCTCTGGCAGGGTATATTGGGTCCTCTCGATGGGGCATATACATCGAACTCCACATTTAGCTCATGTGCTTTTTTATGTTGGTTATTAGTAGCTCCCTTACAGTCAGATTCTCTTGCATTGACCATGTTATCAGTTTTAGTTCAGATTTCAGTTTCAACATTTTATAAACTTGGTCATTGCATTTAGTTAGTCATGTTCAGTATTTTTCAGTATCCTTATCATGTTCAAATTATATTAGTGCTTTGTTTCTTCCTCAGTTATGTTATTATTCAGCTTTATTCTATCATACATGCTCAATACCTTTCAAGTACTGATACATACTATGCGCTACATCTTCTCGTGATGTAGGTTCAGGTCCTCAACAGTCAGATGACACATAGATCGGTTCCCGATCTTCAGTTCAGCAGCATCAGTGGTGAGTCTTCATTCTTCGAGGAC
>JAJOOO010007728.1:0-14902 GCA_029582685.1 Solanum piurae
AATAAACCAAATATGAAAGAATATTATATTTTCCTTTTAAGAAAAGTAAAAACATTTATGGTAATGTTTTGTCTTTTCTTTAAGGAAAAATAAATCTTAAATTATGGTAAGAAAATCAGGGCAAAACCCTAACACCTCCAACTAAGGAATAAAAATCCTTAGATTTTGGGGATGGTTATTAATGAGATAATTAAAATTTATATCCGTCTCCAAAAAGGTAACAAACATCACCTAACACAAGTTAGGATGACATACAAGGAGTGCATATGTATATATTGTCAATATATACGGACGTATGTTGTCTTTACTTGTCTAAATTGTGATTGTTGTCTCAACATGTACTGAAGGAATCTGTGGCTGATATTGGAAAAGGTCTATCATTAGGGGGCGGATTCAGAGGACTGCATGTGAGTTCACGGGAATTCAATATATAGTTTTTATTCAAATCATATATATATATATATTATTCATTAATAAATATCTATAAATATTTGAATGTAAACTTATAAATCGAAAGGCAAGGAATAATATGAAATCATAGATTCACCTTTGCCTATTAGTATAATGATTTTCTCCGAAAGTCATTTTACATAAATTGAAACTCATGAAATAATATGAAAAAATCACTCTGTTATCTTTATTACGTTTCATATCAAGGAAATGTATGAAATATGTTTTTTTTTTCATGAGCTCCTTTGGAACAGGAGCAGATACACATGTTATTATTATGTATGGTTTGACAAAATTCAATATTTTTTGCTTTGATCTTGTATATGTGCTGGAAAATTCACTATAGCAAAAGAGACGTCGTTAAAATTCATAAATTTCAAATCTTAAATCTATCTCTCCTCGAGAAAGAGAAAATTCAATAACTTCGGGTGTGATTTGTTTGAAGGAAAATGATTTTTTACGAGGATTTATTAATGACTTACAAATGAAAACAAAGTGAAGTTTGATAGGTCTACTTCAGAAATTTTAGTCCACAAGCATATGTGAATAAATAATGTTAAGAAAAAGGTTGTACATTAGTGATTGCACAAGAGTTTGATTCCCATTTTCAGAATTTGGGACCCTATTTTTTCCCCCCCTTTTGGCTTAAAAGTCATTGACACTCTGTTAAAGTTTGTTTAAAGATTCAGATTAACCCTTCAAGTATGATTAGTATTTATTGAATATTCATTTTTTTTGTTTTTTATTTGGTATCAGCATTGAAGTTTGACTAAATTTAAATATCCTTTTTTTTGTTTCCTATTCGATATCTGTATTGGAGTTTGACTAAGTATGAATCACATACAGCAAGGCCCATTCGAAAGTGGTGTTCTCAACAAAATTTTCTCCATATACACAAAGTTCGAACCTGAAATCTCTAATTAATGGTGGAGTAGTCACAACCACTACATCACAACTCATGTTGGTACCTATTGAATGTCTAATTGTTTAAGAAATGCACCTATTAAACACAGAATGTTGATATGACACAAAAATAATTGATCAATGTCTATTCATTCATTTCTAGTTATCTCTGAACAAATATCATCACTCAAATTAAAATGTAAATCTACTATAAATCGAGAGGACCCAATAAGCTAATTAATAATGACATTGAAGAATTCGATAAAACTAATGGATCCTCTCGATTTCTCTACGCCAAAGATTTCGAAATGGTTCACCAGCGCTGGTCATACTAACAAAGGGTGTGTTTGGTAGGAAGTAAAATATTTTCTATGAAAAATGTTTTTTTTTTTAATTAGGAAAGTAAGTTTTTATACTTAATTTTTTGTGTTCGATATGTAATTAAAAAGTTTTATCTTAAAAATATTTGCATATAATTACAACAAATACTATATGATGAGGTGAAGATGAAGGTAGGCGGGGATCTACTGAAGTGGAGGTGAAAATGAGGTGCGTTTGAAATAGGGAAGACATAGTCTTGTGGTTTGTGTGGAATGACAAAGAGCTGATTGGTTGATTGGATTTTGTGCCATTTCTCTCTTTATTATTTGTATTTTTAATTTTATCCTTGTGAAATTTTTCAAAAAGTAGTGCTTTCATTGTTTTGTAAAACAACAAAGAGGCTAGGGTGCTAACTAATATAAATTTATTTTTAAAAAAAATATGTTATGTGTGCAAAACACAATGAACTTGATTGGTGACTTTTATCGTAATGATAGTTAGGCAATTGAGGATGTTAATTGTGAGCGGTGGATGGTGATAGTTGTCTAGTTGATAGTGATGAGCGGTGATGAATGATAATAAATTTAGTGATGAATAGCGGTGCTGATTAACGGTGAAAGTTGATGAAATTGATGATTAATATGTAGATTGAAAACCAATACAAACAATTAATATTTGAATAATTAAGATTAAATTAAACACAAAAATATAAACAAATGATGCCTAAGCATGTGAGTTCAATTTCATATTAAGTTCAAGATTTTCTTTCCTTTTCTCAAATACCAACCCCATATTAGCAGGAAAAAAAATTCTTAAAAAAGTTTAATCTAATTATTTATTTATTTATGCAGTAGTTATTATTATAATTATCATTGTTTTATTGTTTAAGGAAAGAAACCCACGATGTCATAATCCTTTCTTGGATCAGATATATAGCTTGTTTGTCAAACTTTTAAAATTATCTTATTTTAAGGAATAATTTTTTCTTGAGAAAAGTACTTTTAGTGAAAAATAATTTATGTTTGACAAATAAATTTAAAAAATTAATGTTTAATCAAGCTTTTTAAAGTTTTCTAAGTGTATTTTTTTTTACAAGTGTTATGAATTATAGTATAATTTAGTGGTAGGTCCTCCGTGAATATTCTTTAGTTATCACGAAATCTCAATTCTTGTTCATTTTCTTTTGCGGGTCCATTTTGAGAATCAAATTCATTAGTTGAGTTTGAACTTATAAATTCGCTAATTATGATTTGGACGCTTTATTCATGGATAAGATAAGCTGAATTTTAAGGCCTAATAATTTCACTTTAGAAATATATTTTTTTTGGTTACTATTGGAAATTGAAAGCTTACCTACCTAGTTCCAATAATTTAACTAATTGATGTCATACTTTATGTCGCCCTAATCCACAATAGTAATACTAATATGCTATTCCACTAATTATACACTTTTAAATAATATTAATTTAATATTTTTATTAATGTAGAATATAAATTTATATGTAAAATTTTGCTTTAACTTATAATTATTACAAATGAATTTGATCACGATGTGTTCATTCTTAATTAAATGTTTTGGGTTCTAATTTTTGAAAATCAATAAAATTTTATTGAGAATATCATCTCCATACATAAAGCTCAATGTGATACCGAATAATGAGAAATCAAAACAATACTAATAATAACAATTGAGGGAATACTCTTGAGTTAACCAACTAAAGCATACACCACAGAGTTTGTGATCGAGTCACGAATATTCTTTCATTCTTAATTAAAAACTCCAGATACAAGTCAAAATATGAAGTTGAGCACTTTTATCTTTTAAATTAAAACTTTTCGACACGAATCTGAATTAATCGATGTCCAAATCAGTCAACCCCTCCCCCCCACCATACTTTTTCTTACTCTCATTGGATACTTTTAGATCCAATTTTTTCTCTCTCTTCTCAAAGTAGGTGCATTTTCTGTTTCAGTTGGAATTTCTCAACCCAATCCTCTGTTTCTCAGGTAAATTCTATCTTCACTCGCTAATTTCTCATCCAAATTCATTCGTTTTGCAATGTTTTTTTGATCGTTGGAATCAAAAAGTAACGGTTAATCTCTTTGTATTCCTTTGTGATCGTGTTTTTTTATAATCTGAATTGTGTATAAGATGTAATTACTTGATTTCCTCAGTGAAAAAATGTTGATGTTTTTGGCTTTTTAGCTGTTGAAATGATTGCTGCTTTGTATGGGTCCATTGGCGGAGCTACCTTAGGCGAAGAGTGATCCAGTGTAAATCCTTTGTTTGAAAACTATGTGATGTATAGAGGTTATATTTAATTTTGCACACCTTTAATATAATTGAGAAGAAAATTTGCACGCCCTTCACCAATATGGGTCACACTTAACAACAAGAACATACTCGTTGTAATCTCACAAGTGGGGTGGGGAAGTGTAAAGTGCAGGCAGATCTTACCCCTTACCTTTGTGGGCTAGATTGATTCTTTTCAATGGACCCTCGTCTCAAAGAAAATGAAGTTATTCGGGGAAGAGTTGTGAGAAGAAATACTCTTTATTGCTTTGGATGTTGTAAATGAATGCCAGCTTTGTATGGGTCACACACTTTATTGCTTTGAATGTTGTAAATGAATGCCAACTTTGTATGGTTCACACTCTTTATTGCTTAATGACAGCAACAACATATGCAGTATAATCTCATAAATGAGATCTGGGAGGGTAAAAGGTAGGTAAATCTTACCCCTACCTTTGGATAGACCCTCGGTTAAAAAAAAGCGAAGTTATTTGGGAAAGGGTTGCAAGAAGGAATACTCTTTATTGCTTAACAACAACAACACCAACATACCTAGTGTAATTCCACAAGTAGGGTCTGTGGAGGGTAAAATGTACGCAGATCTTACCCTACCTCTGTGGGGTAGAGAGGGTGTTTCCAATAGACCCTTGGCTCAAAAAGCGATGTTATTCAGTGAAGGGTTGCAAAAAGAAACAGTCTTTATTGCTTTGAATGTTGTAAATGAGTGCCAACTTTGTATTGGAAACTCTTAATTGCTTGACTGTTTGATGGAAATATTGACCTAGTGGATATGAAATTCAATGTTTTTTGTTAGAATCCTATGTTGCTTGATGTTTCGGATCATAGTCTCGTTATATGATTTTGGGTAATGTTCGCCGCTTGAACTAGCTATGAGGTTGAATTATGTCCAAGGTCCGTTTTCTTAACGTGTTTCCAAAATTCATCCTGATGCTTGGTTACCTAATGTTGGGGTCCCTTGTTAACTGAGTTTTAGCAGGCTCACAAGTAGATTGTTAAGTTGCACAAAAGTGGTCTGAATACCAACATTGCAGAAAAATGAATATAGAGGATTCATATAACTGATTTTAACTAATTTGAGTTTGAGGGATATTTGATTAATTGATTGATTGTATATATAACAAATTGTAGCATATTCATGTATTGAACTAGTGGTGGTATTGTCTTTTCCTATATATTTTTTTCACCAACTCTTTTTAGTCTGCAGGTACAGCTAGTTATGGCCACTTCCGAAAGCAATTTTAGTGAGGACATCAAGAAAGATTTCTATATCCCTACCTATATACTTTCAGAGGATGCAAGTCAGAGTGATGATGTAAAATTGCCTGATGTACCTACATGTCCCGTGCTAGTATTCATCAACTCTAAAAGTGGAGGTCAACTTGGTGGAGATCTTCTTAATACATATCAATCACTTCTTAACAAATATCAGGTATTGAAGCTGGTTTTCTTGATTCACATAGCAAAGCTTGGTGAACATAAAGTGTGAGACAAGATTGAAAAAAAATCTTTTTGGGTCATCTTTACCAATTCTCAATTGAAAAGTTAGACCTTAAGTCAGGTTGTGACAGTACCAATAAACCTTTAATCGGATATAGAATTTAGAGACACCACTTCACTGTTTCCTTTTTAAGCTCGATATATAAATTGTATGGCTCTCTTTTATCATTTTGTCTTTTCTGTTTTCGTTCTGTGGTTTCAGGCAGATCCCTCATATAGTTGCATTTTAACTTTTCAGGTTTTTGATTTGGGAAAAGAAACTCCTGATAGTGTTTTACACAGACTCTATCTGAATCTAGAAAAACTAAAGAGCAATGGTGATGAATTTGCCGCGAAACTTGAGGAGAGATTGAGGATAATTGTGAGTACAACTCTTTTTTAAGTAGTTTATTATATTTACCGAGTTTCTTATAAATTTACCTGATGATTACTTTCCGGCATTTAGCCTTGACACAGTTGTTTACTAGGTTGCAGGTGGCGATGGCACAGCTGGCTGGCTTCTTGGAGTTGTATCTGATCTCAAACTATCTCAGCCACCACCAATTGCTACTGTGCCTTTGGGAACTGGAAACAACCTTCCATTCTCTTTTGGCTGGGTAAGGATCCTTAGCTAAACAGCGCAACTCGCCAATATGTGCTGGATATATTTTTCTGTCAATGATTGCTGCAAATAGAGTTGTGTGACAACTGTTAAAATGTTTACTGCTATTTCATTGAGTGATTATTATTTTTAGTTTAGCTTATGCTTATGCTTATGCTATCACATGAAATTTCGTAGACAACACAGCTCATTGACGTTTTCCACTTAAGTTAGATGCTGGATTTCAAGTTTATCTCATCTGTGATACATTGATCAGAATTCATCATAGAGGATGATACACCATATTAATATGCATTTGTTGTAACTGGCAGGGCAAGAAGAATCCAGGAACCGACCAAAACTCGGTTATCTCATTCTTGAAGAAAGTAATGGATGCAAAAGAAATGAAGATAGACAGGTTATTCCATTCAAACGATTCAAAGAGTTAGTTTGTGTATGTTATAGTGGCCTCTGGGCTCTGTGAGATTTTCTAAATTGAAAGTTGATTCCTTTGAAAGGCGTTCAATTGTTCACTAAAATTCTTGCCAGTGTCTGATACAAACTAGAGATATTGTATGCTCTAACCAAATATAAGTATCCCATTTAAAATTATTGAGATGCAGGACCTGTAAGGCTCACGAGTAAATAAATGTTTCTTTTTTCTTTTTCCCGAGAACAGAAAGAAAAGGGAAAAGGTAATATTGAGAAGTAAAAAAGTAGCCCGGATAGATAAAAAGGAATAGTTGCAGTGTTTTCATATATATTTACCTGTATAGTTTATCCTGCAGTAAACTAAAAAGTGATACTGGAAGCATACAGACCCTTCTTTTAATTTCTTCCGTGCACTATTATAATTGGGCAACATTTTGTAGATATTATATTTATTGTGAGAACTGTTGATAACATGAAAGCTTAATTCACAAAATAGAAGTAGCATTAGCAATGTTGATATTTCCAAAAACTCTTTTGTTTTATGGTTGTGTTAAGGACAATTATATATTTAAAAGCTGATAGATCTGGGTTTCAAAAGTATCATTTATGTCGATTATTTTATAACCTTTTGGTTAAAATATTGTACAACCATAATAAACTATTTCAGAACTTCATAAATTTTTAAAGCTTTTTGGAAGTTCTGATCTATAGAAGTTTTATAGAAGTTTTAGTATTACTATATCAGTATATCCGATATTCTTATTAAGGTTTGATGATTCGTCTCATTTTATACCGTACGCACAATATTATAAGTGATTTTATAGTTTAATTGATGACACTGATTGAGATCAATCAGCAAATATTGAAAGATTTGCCGTTTAAACAGTTGGCACATTCTAATGAGGATGAGAGCACCAAAAGAGGGTTGCTGTGATCCTATTGCACCACTTGAATTGCCTCATTCGTTGCATGCGTTTCACCGGGTGTCAGCTTCTGATGATCTTAATGTGGTAAGAGCTGTACATAAGGAAACTTCTATTGTTTAATATGAAAAATTACAGTATCATACTAGTCTAGCTCTATCTTTCATGCGCGCCTAAGGTCCCTGTCATCTTTACTTTTCTTTCTGTGTTACATTCTTTGTGAGACTTGCCTGTATGGAAAACCTCTGTGGAGCACTGGAGCTCCTACTCATAAACTAAGTTGTGGTATTATCTTATTTTTTTCTTTTGTTTTTGTTCTTTTCCTTTTTCTATACTAAGGCGACTTCAATTTGAAAAGAGTGTATGGTCGAATTGTAATATCATATTTTACAATTGCTTGCAGTGTGCTAATTCATTGACGTATGTTCTATCTGAATACAAATTATTTACGTAAAATATTCTAATATAATCTTCACAGAGAAGAAGGTGCAAATTGAAAGACTACAGTACACTTAAGAACCTGAATGCCTTTTCCACATTCATTACACTTATAAAATTTTCGAACTTATTTTTTTATGTATTTACTTGCACATATGAGGTCCTGCTTCAGGCTAGGTATGTAATTTCACTATGAAATTTCTATACAAGTTTCTAATTTGATTATTAAATGACAGCAGACACATGCATGTGCAATTTGTGGGATTTGAGAATCATATGCCATTTTATTGTCTGTTACAAGCTTTATCTTTGTTGAAATTGAAGAGCATAAGCTCCTCTTTTTAATTTTTTCTTTTTATAGCAATAATCAAACTACTTATTTAATATCTCACAGGAAGGATGCCATACATTTCGTGGAGGATTCTGGAATTATTTCAGCATGGGTAAGGAATATTCTCTTGATTATGAAATATGTTCCTGCAAGCCATCCAACATTTTCATTTCGTTCCTGAAACACCTTCTTGTGTCAAAATAGAATAATCTCTATTTATTTTTTAAGATGGTGTCGTTCTTAATTAATTCAAAGTGTAAATTTTGAAACCAGAAAGGAGGATCTTTGTATTATAAAGCTAGAAAGAATCAATTGATAAATTTTTGAAATAAGTCGGAGCTAATAAGTTTGTGAAGGCCTACATTGAACAATGATTTCACTGAATGACAACCTGTATTTGGATACGAAAGCATCCTAGTAATGTAGTTGACATGAATAAGGTGGCTACAAATTATGTCTCAAACTCGAAAAGGAAAGCTGAGTGTATTTTGAAAGTACTATGGTGCTTGTACTATTGTTTATCTAGTAACACATCTAATCTTAAATTCTCTGTGTCGTCAGGGATGGATGCACAAGTATCATATGCATTTCATTCAGAACGAAAGATGCATCCTGAAAAATTCAAAAACCAGCTTGTCAATCAGGTATTGAAGTGCATGGAAGGATTAAGATGACTTGGTTCCATTTTTATACATTTATTCTTGAAAGGCGAGGAATTAAGATGACTTGGATCCATTTTCATATATTGTCTGACTCATTCTATCCTTTTGTAGTAATATCTATCTTGAACTCAATAGATTCTAGTTCTGTGATACCTGAAAAAGTAGAAAAAACAAAATTATTATGAATTTTAGCAATTGACTTAGCTGATAAAACGATGGGTGAGATGTAACGGTTCTTTTCAGAGAGGGAAGGAAGGGATTTGTTGAGATCCTTAATCTTTCGGAAGGGCCCATTTGCATCTTCATTTTTCAGTCATGCGGTAAAAGAGAGGATTTTTAAAATTTCAAATTGTTACAGAACATTGAAAATATTTTTGCTATCACATTGTGTACTATCAGAAAAGGGATATCTCATTTTCTGTTCAGCTTAATATTTATCATGTAAATAGAATTGATGGTCTCTACACTCTATTGCCAGTGTTCGTGCTTGAATGAAGTTATTGTGTACTTTTTCCTTGAGGTAGTGACTTAGCATTCTCCGAGATTAAGCCTATGGTGTCCTTCTGTACTCTAGACTTATAAAAATGCAATACCCTGGATTATTTCTTGAAAACAAGCATTTCATTTTATTCTACACTTGGTGGTATTATTTATGAAAGTTTGACTTATGGATTTCTGGCTCTTTCATTAGAGTACATATGCAAGGCTTGGATGTACGCAAGGATGGTTTTTTGCATCCCTTGTTCATCCTTCTTCAAGGTGAATCTTCAGTGTGCTTAATTCATAACTTGTTGTAGATCTTTTCTTACAATAATTGTAATGGAATCTCTCATGTACATAAGGAAATTAATTAGCTAGATATGATTAATTTAGTTAAATCTCCTGAGAACAACCAAAAGGACTTCGTTATATTTACCTTTTTAATTTCAGAATGGTTGTGACCATGCCAGAATTCATAACTTCGTATTAAATAGTCAAAAACGTTATGTGCATTTTCAATGAAATGAAGTCCTACCTTAACATTCAGAAATTTATTTGTAATCAACTTCTAATATAGTTCTTTCTCCTTTTATACTATCCTTAAATAGCCATTTATATTTCACTCGGACTTATATAACTCAAACATGAAAAAACAAAATTTGTGGAGAACTCAGTAACTTCTACAAGATTTATCTGATGCGTAACTTGTGCCGATAAATTTATGCAAATAGAAGAGATATCATGCTTTTTTATAATATCAAGAAGAAAGAACAATGGTTCAAGTAAATATTTATAGGATTCATTATCTTTACTATTGCCTCTTTGATGGTATATATTATGAGCATATATGGATTTACATTTACTGCAGGAACATAGCTCAACTGGCCAAGGTTAAGATAATGAAAAAGCACGGCGAATGGCAAGACCTTGACATCCCTCACAGGTAGCATCAATTAGTTGTTGTTACGAGGAAACTTTAGAAGTCTGGTTGTATCGTGTCGTTGAATCTATGCTTTGCTAGTTGATTGCTAAACATGACAACATCTGAGTTATGACACATTTCCTCTTCTTTGTCCCTTTGTACTTGCAGTATCAGGTCAATTGTGTGCCTAAACTTGCCTAGCTTTTCTGGTGGACTAAATCCTTGGGGAACACCAAATAGCAACAAACGCCGAGATGTCTGTACTCTATTTACTTCTTCCACCATCTACCGTTTTTTCCTTTTTTTCTGTTTTCTATGTGTGCACACCTGTAGTTATATCAATAGACTTCTGTCTTAAAAACCTTTTTTTTACTTTCCCTTTCCTTTTCTAATCATGTATTTATCAATGTAAATGGACAGAGGGACTTGACTCCACCATTTGTTGATGATGGCCTCATTGAGGTTGTTGGCTTTAGAAATGCTTGGCATGGAATGGTTCTTCTTGCTCCAAATGGGCATGGGACACGGCTTGCACAGGTTTGGGATATTAATATGTTCTTTCGAATATAAGGTCGTGTATGTATTATGCATGCACATTTATAGACATACCATATAGTGATATTCATATATAAACTTCACGTGTTATCACTTTAGTGATCAATTGTCAGTTTGTTCAAGATGGTCCAAATGTTAACTTTCATATTGCAAATAAGATCCATAAGTTTCCTGTTTGTAGGCACATTGTCTGATTCATTGCTAAAACTTGAGCTGCGTTCTTCTTTTGAATATTTTTGTTACATTTCCATGTTTGTAGGCACATCGTATCCGGTTTGAGTTTCATAAGGGTGCAGCTGACCACACGTTCATGAGGATCGATGGGGAACCATGGAAGCAGCCTCTCCCTGTTGATGATGACACAGTTGTGGTAGAAATTGCGCATCTTGGCCAAGTTAAGATGCTTGCTACCCATGATTGCAGATCCAAAAGTGTACACGACCCTTCAAGTCATGTCAATCATGATTGTGATGACGGAGATAGTGATGGTGAAGAGGAAGATTCGGTGGTGGAAGAACAGAGGAAATTCGGGGCAGCAGACACATTCAAAATTTCTGAGGAAGTTGACATTTCACATATCAGTTGATTCTTTAATCCCAACTTTTTTTCCAAAATCTTGATTTCTGTGATATATATAGTAGATGGAAAATGGTTCTTGTGAGTTGTGAGATATATTATGACATTGACATTTCAGTATTTTGCATACTAATTTCTTGATCAATTAGTGTAAAT
Organism: Solanum piurae; assembly: GCA_029582685.1. Classification (NCBI taxonomy): domain Eukaryota; kingdom Viridiplantae; phylum Streptophyta; class Magnoliopsida; order Solanales; family Solanaceae; genus Solanum; species Solanum piurae. The sequence goes on from JAJOOO010007728.1 coordinate 11,541, forward strand.
GTGAGTTGAATCTCTTAGTATATGATTCTGGAAATGATGGGAGATATATCTCTATTGTAACTTGAACTTTCAAGAAAATCACACTTTTATGTTATTCATTATTATGTGCTATCTGATTCAATGATTTGATAAAAGACTTACAATATGATTTTATTTACACTAGTTACAATCTCCATATTATTTTCTATGTCCTCTTTACTTCTGTATTCTAATTGTGTTAGCTGCTCTGATGTTCATTACTTGACCCGAGGGTCTTTTGGAAACATTCTCTCTACCTTCTCGAGATAGTGTTAAAATTTGCGTATATTCTATTCTCTTCGGACCCTATTTTCGGGACTATACTAGGTGATTGTGGTTTTTATTGAGTTGCAATCTTAAATTATTACTAGTAAATGTTTAGTATATGAGTTTGTTTCGTTTCTTGTATGATACATCTACGCTGATAAGCAAAACTGTCTAAAAGATAGTACGAAAATTACAAAAATAAATAAATTGATATCTTATGATATGTTAGGAGTTATATTTTTCAATTACACTAACTACACAATATCATTATCATAATCTCGATTATTAATTTTTAAAAACATTATAGTATTACCCTACTAAATTAATAAAGTAAAAGTATACCGTAATTAACCAGGTGTGTTTGGTATAGAGGTAAATATTTTTCATAAAAACTAAAAATATTTTTTTGAAAAACAAATAAAAATCTTACTTATTTTCTAATGAATGGTATGTAAGTAAAAAAGTATAGAGTGAAATGCGGTGGGGAGTAAGCGTTCGGGGACTTAATTTTCTCCCATGAACTATTTGAGTCATGAATCAATTCTATCCAAAACTTAAGATAATGGGTATAAATCGAAAAAAAATTCATAAGTAGTTATATAAAATATAAATATCCAATAGGGATAAAATTTTACACTTAGCAAACATGGATATTTTCAAGTTATATGACATGTCTAAGTATCAAGTCTTATCCTTTAACAACACCTTGATGAAGTACAACAATTATAATATTTTATGAAAAAGGTTTCACATGCTTATATCCTCATTCCTCCAATACTTGTGGAGACAACATGGGTGCAATCTTGGATAAACTTTGAAGATAAAAAGATATTGAGTTCGTTCGAACTCAACGAACCCTCACTTAGCTTCGTCTCTGCTTATAGAAGTATTTTAATAAGTGAGTTGAGTGTTGATGTTTTGCTTTCTACTTTCTAGAGTAGGAGGAGTGTAGTTTTAAAAAAGATTATTGGAATGGATTTGAATGTAAATGTGAAAGGTGCCAGAGTTAATTTCTTTAATTATAAAGTTATAATTTAAAATTACTCGAATTTTAAAGGAGATTGGAGGCAAATTCTATATATTTTACTCCCTTAAATAAGGAGTTTTTCACAATAAAATTTTTCATGTTCCTATATTTTGTAATTGGTTTTTTATTTAGTGACTAAAGAATCTGATTCTTTAACACACAATGGATGGTATGCTAAATGAAATGCCCTTCATTCACAATTTTAGTTCTTATATATTGGTAGTTGAAATTTATCATTTCGACTCTAATATAAACATAACAAATCAGACAATAAATTCTATACTGGCATAAAAAATATTAAGTAATTTTTTTTTATTTGCCTAATCATTTTAATAAGCAAAATCACTCAATATTTATGCTAATGAAAAGTAATACGTACACCATCATTTTACTATGAGATAATCGATATGATAATAAATTGACTCAAACATCATCGTGATAAAATTAAAAAAAAACATGAATATATACTGCTGCAAATGTATATAAATTGAGTACTCAGACAGTAGTGATAAGGTGGAATCTTTTGACAAACTGCAAGCCTTCAATTGTCTTCTGACCAGAAAATATATTAATCTTTTATAATTTAGATCCTTTCTCCAACGTTTATAAATTATATTTAACTTTTATATATATTTATAATTTTGAAAGAATGTATTTTTCTTTTTTAGTGATTTTTTAATTAATTCAACTTTTTGCATGATATCGTTAAAAACTAAAATTACAAGATTATATTTTACTAGTGAGGTTTTGATAAGGTAGAGTATCGTCCAACTCAAGACAAAAACAATCTAAAAAACATAATGAAAGTACAAGATATAATAAATAGTACCAAATCAATAGTTCAATAAATTAATACTGCAAACAAACTACACAAAATAATAGATCATAGTAACAAAAATCAAAGAAACAGAATTCTATAAGTATATAGTCCTATGACTACTAGTAAAGTCAACAAGACAAAATACTCCTACCTACTAGTATGGACATGCGTAATTTAATTTCACATATCTCTAATTTATGATTACAAAATTTTAAAATCTTATTTACTTTTTAAAATTTCATAATAAATCAAAGGAAAAAAGGATAAATATATCTCCGAACTATCGTAAATGGTATGCAGATACCCTCCATCATACTTTTGGGACATTGGTGTGCCTGCCTTCCATAAACTAAAGCATATATGTCGTTCACTCTAACGGAAGACTAAATAGGGATACGTGGTGCAATCTTATCCGTCGACCCGATATTTAGTAAATATTGGGTCGGTAGATAAGATTATGACACGTGTATGTCCGTTAGTATAAAAGATATATATGCTCTAGTTTTTGGACGACATGGGCACCAATGTCCCAAAAGTATGACTGATGATGTATGCATATCATTTATTTTAGTTCAGAGATATATTTATCCTTTTTTCCTACATGATGTAGCATTTGCGTATTTGAAATGATGCATCGACTCCTTTATACAACTATATATATGAAGCAAACTTGACTTCATAATTATATATCCTTTCAAAATTAAACAATTTTATTTCCAGAGCAGAAATATATATGATCAAATTAATTATTCCTAGAGCCAAAAAATTAGCAGAAGAAGCAATTACAGAAGTGAAAGATAAATACAAGAGATGTGAATCTACTAGTAGCAATATCAATGATACGACGCCGTCAGATAAAGGGGAATTTGTTGAAGGAAGGATGAAAAAGAGGATAACAGAGGAATCACTCAGAATTGTTATGTATTTGAGCTGCATTTGGGAGTCTGGAGCCAAAAGGGCAAAAAAAATTGTCAAAAATTTCAAAAGGGCATATCAAATTTTTTTAAAACCAAAAGGGCAAAATCGCTCCTGACGGAGCGATTTCCCTCTGACACAAAATGACTAGCAGCGATTTTGTAAAAAAAAATCCTTTTTTTATTAAAAATCGCTGCCAGGGGCAGCGATTTTGTAATATTTTTTTTTTATTATTATTATTAAAAATCGCTGCCCAGCAGCGATTTTAAAAAAAAAAAAAAATTATTAAAATTCGCTGCCACCGCAGCGAGTTTG
>JAJOOO010007730.1:0-11047 GCA_029582685.1 Solanum piurae
ACACAATAAATTGTAGAATCATACTTGATGAATTTGTTTTGATGTATTGCATAAGTTCATCAGTAGATGAAAATGATGGAATATGTCCTTTCTCAACACTCAAGTAGTTTTTTGTTCATTGTTCGCACTCCTTGAGCATTATACATAGATCTAAGATCTTTTTCTCGTCCCTTTGCAACCACACCTAGTATAAGAAAATCGACAATAAAAATTAGTATTAAAATTCCTCGTACAAATTAATAACACAAATAAAAATAAAAACCCATACTTGTTTCAGTAAATTGATTGTACTGCATAACTTGATCAGTAGATGGCGAAAATGGAATATCAGTTCTTGACACCCTAAAGACAACATAGATTTAAGCCCTCTTCCTCGTCCCTTTCCTATAGAACCCGGTGCCACATATGCATATTTGGTAGTAGCTTTCACCCTAGATGCCACCTGATTTTCATCCTTTGATGGTTTCATATCAAACCTACCAAAAAACAAAGACAATCTGTTAACAAAAAAAATGAAAAACATTCTAAAAATCATATACTTGGCAAAAAAATTTATGACACTATAAAAATAATGTACTTACAAAAATCATGTATCAAAATGTATAATAATGAATATGCTAAAACTTAAGGAGGTACTTCACCTCAATCATTCTTTTTCATTTATTTTGTGAAGCATTTTCTAAATCTTCAAATTCATTGTCCTTTTGTTGTACAATTTCATAGGAATCACGAGGTTGTACCTTTCTCGCTACACACCAACCTCTATTGGAATTATCATTAGCATAAAATACTTGAGAGGCTTGATCAGCTAATACAAAAGGCTCATTTATTTTCAGAAATCTCCCCTAATTTACATTTACAATGCCATACTCATCTATTTTCACTCCTTTTGTCTTATCATATGCATCAAACCATTTGCATTCAAACAAAACAACTCTTCTACCTGTGAATTGCAATTTAAGAACATCGGTTAAAACTCCATAGTAATCAACGTTGTCACTATGTTTAACAGTTTCACCAACGACAACCACACCACAATTTTGAGTCCTTAAATTTTTATCATAATCTTCTGCATGGAATCTATATCCATTGACAATGTAACCATTTTAATGTAATACATATTTAGTAAGACCATGTGAAAGTGCGAGGAGATCTTCCATGATACGACTATCACCTTCTTTATAAAATTGTGCAACCTATCAACAAGATAAAATTGATCACTTCTACATGAGTAACTCAATATTAGATTTCTAAATCTGATGTGTATATATTACTCACCTTATCTTGAAACCATTCAATAAATTGTCTGTTCCATTCATCATCAGACAAGTGTTGAGTAGAATCTACATTAATTTGTGAAAACTCTCTACAAATTTAAATTGAACCACAAATGTCATACAAAAAAATAATCCTAAAGAAACAAGGCAATGAGTATGATATGTAGAAAAAAATTATACTCTAGAAATGGTAGAACTTCATCGCAATTCTTCAGTATGAGTATATGTGCTTGCTCTAATTCATTTGCTTCAAGATCACGCTGTTTTGGAGCCCCCAATGTTTTTCTAGATTGACAAAATAGAGATAATCCTCCATCAGATTTTTTCAGACCACCATCATAGTTTCGTTCTGGCCTATTAAATTTTGTGTCAATTGTATGTAGATATCTTGAACATAAATTCATACATTCATTTGCAATGTAACCCTCTGCAATACAACCTTCTGGCCAAGCCCTATTACCAATGAGAGATTTCAAAAAATATAGCCATCGTTCTATGGGATACATCCATCGTTACTGGACAGGTCCACCAAGCATAACTTCATTAGCTAAGTGAATAGGCAAGTGCACCATGACATCAAAAAATGAAGTCGGAAATACCTTTTCTAACTTGCAAAGAGTTATAGGAATTTGAACATCAACCTGCTCCAAGTCATCAATCCTTAATAACTTAGCTCCAATCATATTAAAAAATAAAGACAATTCAATTAGTGGTTCACACACTTCTTTGGACAACATACCACGTAGTGCAAGAGGGAGTAAATGTTGGAGAAGAACATGGCAATCATGACTCTTTAAACCAGAAATTTTGTGATCTTTCAAGTTAACACACTGTGGAGCCTTTAAATTCTTCAAAAATAGGTAGAAATTGTGCTTTTGTTGTGGAGATAAGGTGTAAGATGCAGTTGGAACTTCATATTTTTAACCTTTCTGGATAGGGTGCAACTCCGGCCTTATATTCATTTCTTTCAAATCTAGCCGAGTATTAATAGTGTCCTTGGTCTTTCCTTTGGCATTCATAATTGTCCCCAAAATATTATCACATATATTTTTCTCAATATGCATAAAATCCAAATTATGTCGCAACAAAAGAAACTTCCAATATGGAAGTTCAAAAAAGATACTATTCTTGTTCCAATTATCTTTTCGACTATCATGTAATATTTTGATTCTTTTCTTTGGTTCCTTTGTTAACTGCAACCCTTCAAGATCTTGACCTTGATGAAGAATCTCAATACCAGAACATTTTTTCGGTGGAAGCCTCTTCTCTTCTGTACCATCAAAGGACTTCTTATCATTCCTCCATTTGTGATTACGAGGAAGATAACGACGATGACCCATAAAACTTTATTTCTTACAATTGGCCAATCTGATTGAGGAAGTATCTTTGTTGCAACACGGGCATGCCAGTTTTCCTTTGGTACTCCATCCAGATAAATTTCCATATGCTGGAAAGTCATTGATGGTCCATAACAAATAAGGATGTAGCTTAAAATTATGTTTGGTTGATGCATCAAAGGTCTCAATACCAATATCCCATAGCTCCTTCAATTCTTCTATTAAAGGTTGAAGATATGTGTCAATTGCATCACTTGGACTATCTGGGACCAGCAATAAGCATGGATATGATAAAGTTTTCATGTTTCATGCACAACCAAGGTGGTAAGTTATAGGGAATAAGTACCACCGGCCAAATGCTATATGAGGTTTTTGCATTCCGAAATGGTTGAAAACCATCTCTCGCAAGTCCAAGTCGAACATTACGAGGCTCAGCTGTAAATGAAGGATGAAGTTCATCAAATGATTTCCATGACATTGAATCAACTGGGTGTCTCATTATTCCATCATCAACTCTTTCGTCATGATGCCATGTCATTAGAGAAGATGTCGTTGAAGACATAAATAACCTTAGAAGCCTAGGTTTTAATGGAAAATAGCGTAAAATCTTTGATGCAACCTTTTTACCCTTTTTGTTCTTTGCTTCCCCTTTACGTTTATCGACTTTCCATCTAGATTCACCACAAACTTTACAAGAATCAAGTAAGTTATCCTCCTTCCAATATAACATGCAATCATTTCTACAAGCATCAATTTTTTCGTAGGAAAGTCCAAGATTTCGAATTACCTTCTTTGCCCCATAATATATATTTGGGAAATCGGCTTCATCTGGCAACACCTCCTCTTTTAACATTTTTAACAACATTGTAAATGACTCATTACTCCAACGGCCCATACTTTTTATGTAAAGCAACTTAATCAAAGTTGAAAGTTTTGAAATATTTGAACCTTGATACAGTGGCTTCTCAAAGTCTCCCAATAGGCTATAAAACTTTTTGGCTTCAACATTTGGTTCCTCTTCAAGTGAATCATCACAATCCACATCTAAAGTGTGTCCATAATGATTAGGATAGAAATCTCTCAAAATTTCTCGTATTTCATCCTCATTCTCACAATTTTCTACTTCATTATCATCTCCATCTTCACATTGTGATTCTGGCTCACCTAAGACTTTCCCATGATGATACCAAAAGGTATAATTTTTAATTATTCCATATAATTTCAAATATGTTATGACTGTCTCACATGTTCCTAATGTGGTATTACAACATTTGACACATGGACATCGTATTTCATACATTTCTCCTGTCCTTTGAAAAGCATAATCAAAAAAATTTCCACCCCGATAAAGTAGGCCTCATTAAGTCTATCATCAACAAGTTGCATCCATTGGTTACTTGGTGCCATAACCTTGGATTGTATATAAGATTTAGATCAATCATACTTTAGGATAACAAATTTACTAAGATGAACATTACTTTCTATTAAACTAGTCAAATCATCCTAATAATTAAAAAATAAATATCTAAAATGGACTAATAACATCTTTTCTTTTAATTGAATATGTGTTGCTATATATAATAAAACTAAAAGGTCTTAACAGATGTGACATCCTGAACCTACTAGTGAACTTCAAATAAAGAGGACAAAATAGTCTAGATTTATCAAGAAACACAATAACGAGACAATATTGATTTGTTGATTTATTAAATTCCTTCATATTAGATCTATTTATGACAATTTGCCTAAATGTTATTCATAAATTTATGTTTCAAGGCTATAAAGTGTTATGAAAAACATTCCAACTGAATAACAATAGTTCAGAACATAAACTTATCAACAACTTCTCCAACAATTTTTTTTATCAAACTACACGAGGATCCAAACATTTTCAATAAAACATATAGCATCTAATTGAAAACAACAACCACCAAAACAACAATGACAAACAACCACAAATTTCCATGTAGCTTAAGATTTCAAAAATGCGCCACAAGTAGTAAATTTAGAAACCAATATGCAGCACTAGTTGTAGTAGAAAATAACAATTAAAACAACATTTGAAACACCAAGAAAAGGAAACTACAATCAAATGCTTTATCAATGTTCATTCAAAATTTCATTTCTTTATCATCTAATCTTTTTAGTGTCACATTATACTTAAAAATTGAATACAATAGTTATACAATAAAAAAACCCATTCAAATTCAAAGCACATTAACTGGAAACTGAATTAAAGACACTAATGGTAAAAATATTCTACATATTCATCACCTGATAATTTTTTTTTTGCAATGCCAGCCTTACCAAAATTTCTTGGCAGCCCTAGAAATTATACAACCCTAACAGAGAAAATCTTAAATAAACTCTCAAATATCTCCTCTTTGAACCTCAACTCCAAGCCTTACCTATAAAACTATCATTTTCAGTCCTTACACAATAACAATGAGTATCTATAAGAGCCCAATCACATAAAATTTGACCAACAGAAATAAAAATGGCATATTTATAGAAAAAGAAGAAGGGGGAGATGAATCAGGAGGAATAAACTTACTTTAGATGTAGATACAAGTTGTAGGTGAAACATTTTTCTTCCAATAATTCCTTCAAGCTTCAAGATTTAGGAGATTTTTCTGCCAAAAATGCCTTCAAGATTCAAGATTAAGGAGACTTTAGAGCTATGCACAACAATTTTGGCGAGAGAAAAAAAAATTAAAGTTACTTCAGCTTCAGCGATTTTGGCATATTGCTAGAGAGAGAAAGAAAAATCTAGTACCTTTATCAATGGATTTGGGGTTTTTAGATTATTACTATAGAGAGAGAATTTTTTTTAGAGCCTTTTAGTTCCCACTCTTCCTTGTAGTTCCCACTGAAAATTTCATTTAGGGACGAGTTTATTTGTTATTAGAAAATAATATAGTCAAATAGAGACTAGTAAATAATATCATCCTTATAAGTATATTTTAGGGACCATATTTATAACTTGTCATTATATTTTGGTCTTTAATAAGACTTTTTGTTGTAGTGGATGTTACTATCCAGTATCATCCGGGTAAGGCTGAAGTGGTGGCAGACGCATTAATTTGGAAGACGGTGAGTATGGGTAGTCTAGCTTGCTTGGGTGTGTCCAAGCAACCTTTGGCCAAGGAGATTCAGACCTTAGAGTCTAAGTTCATGCAGTTGGGCATCTCAGAGAAAGGTAGGTGTTATCCAGCATTGAGGTTAGTCCCACATTCATTAAGGAGATCAAGACCAAGCAGTTTGAGGATGAGAGTTTGAATGAGCTCAGAAAGAAGACAGTGCCTGGCAAGGCACAAGATGCGGCTCTTGATGCGGGTGGTGTGCTCAGTTTTAAGGGAAGAATTTGTGTTCCCTGAGTGGATGACTTGATTCAAAAGATGTTGAAAAAATCCCATGGTTCATGGTATTCCATTCATCCGGGTGTGACCAAGATGTACCAAGATTTGAAATGACTTTATTGGTGGTCTGGCATGAAGAAAGACATAGCTGAGTTTGTGGCTAAGTGCCAAAACTATTAGCAGGTAAAGTACAAGCACCAAAGGCTTGCAGGTTTGCTTCAACGAATGTCAATTCCTGAATGGAAATGGGAAATGATAGCTATGGATTTTGTGGTTGGTCTTCCGAAGACCTTGGGGAAGTTTGACTCCATTTAGGTGGTGGTTGACAGACTGACTAAGGCAGCCCACTTCATTCCAGTTAGAGTAGACTATAATGCTCAGCAGTTGGCTAAGGTTTATGTGAAAGAGATAGTGAGGCTGCATGGGGTAACCCTTTCCATCATCTTGGACCGTGGTACGCAGTTCACATCCAAGTTTTAGGGAAAATTGCATGAGGGGTTGGGCACTCAACTCACTTTTAGCACCACCTTTAATCCACAGATGGACGGGCAGCCAGAGAGAACTATTTAAGTGTTAGAGGACATGTTGAGGGCTTGTGTGATTGACTTTGGAGGGCATTGGGATAAGTTCCTACCTTTGTGTGAGTTCTCCTACAATAACAGTTACCAGTCCAGCATTTCCATGACACCGTTCAAGGCACTTTATGAGAAGGGATGTAGATCACCCATAGGGTGGTTTGAGGCTGGAGATGTGAAACCTTTGGGGGTTGATTTGGTGAAAGATGCTCAAGATAAGGTGAGAAGCATCCAATCTAAGCTTCTAGCAGCCCAGAGTCGACAAAAAAAGTATGCAGACCATAAGGTAAGGGACATGACATTTCAGGCGGGTGAGAAAGTTCTTCTAAAAGTGTCACCCATAAAGGGGGTGATGAGATTCGGCAAAAAGGGCAAACTTAGTCCTCGATACATCGAGCCATTTGAGATTCTTGACTGTGTAGGGCCAATGGCTTATAGGTTGGCTTTACTGCCTAACCTATCTAGAGTCTATCCAGTGTTCCATGTGTCCATGTTTAAGAAGTATCATGGGGACAGAGATTACATCATAAAGTGGGACTCAATTTTGTTAGACAAAGACTTTACGTATGAGGACAAACCAGTTGCAATTCTTGATCGGGATGTCCGAAAGATGAGGACCAAGGATATAAATTCCATGAAAGTTCAATAGAAGCATCGTCCATTTGAGAAAGCTACTTGGGAAACCGAGAAGGACATGTGAGACAAGTACCCCCTAGTTGTTCGACGATTCAAGTACTACTCTACTCTTGCCTTAGCCAGTTCTCCTAGTTTATCACTCGGGGATGAGTGATGGGTAAATTGGTATCTATTGAACGACCTGTTCCCATTGTTATTGAAAAGCCAATGGGGATGGAATTTGGGCCAGAAAACTTCTGAGTAGTAACTTGGAAATTTCCCGCCTAGGCTAGACTTGGACGAAATCTGAGTCATGTGAGGTATAGTGCACTACTGTAATAGATGAGGGATTTAATTATGAGTTTGATCATGTGTGTGTATATCCAAGATGTTAAGGAGCATGTACAACTTTACGGAATCGAATTTGGGAGTGTAGAACTCCCAAAACAGATCTTGGCGTGTAAGGGTAGTTTTAGAACGTCAAGGTTTGAAGGTGTGTTGAGAAATGGGAGCTTGGAACTCAAATTATGAGTTTCTATCTTAGTGCAAGCCGCCGGGGCGGGGTTAATTCTGCCTGGGCACGACCGCTGTGGCGGGATGGGACCCGCTATGGTGGGCCAATCACGACTTAAATCAGGGAAAAACCCAAAAAACGTTACTTAAGACAAAACGCATACCTAGAGCTAACGGATAAACTACAACGAATTCTCGCGCCAAAGGTAAGATAATTACTCCCCACATCTGTATTTCGATTCTTAGAACTTAGAATCCTTGTTAATTATCGTTGGATGAGGGTTTTGGCCTGAGGTTAATGGTGGGAAAAGTCCTAGTTGAGCATTAGGATCATGGGTTTTTCCTTGGGTTTCTATGTTGTTATAATCCGGGTAAATTAGACCTTATTTATTGATCTTTGCATGAATTGCTTGTTTTAGACAAAGAACAAGCTTAAAGACTCCGGAAAGGGAAGGCTCAAGTGTCTTAGGAGTGTTCAGGCTTGGTTTCAAGGTAGGAGATGGTTTGACTTCTCGTTGTGTTACATATGCTTGTTAATTGCTCCATTGTATGCATGAATATATCTGAATAGGGAAACATGAATCGAATCTAATGAAATGATTATGTATGAACAATTTCATATTATAAACCCGTGACTTGACTGTGTGACTATGTGCACTGTTCATTATGGGTGTGATTGTGACTGTAGTTTTGCTGACTGGACCGGGTATCACATTCTGACACATATATTGGACCGGGTTTCATGTTCCGACATAGATATTGGAGTGGGTGTCACATTCTGACACACTAAAAGTTTGGGTGTGGGTTCCGAGAGGACCATTGTAACTGTTATATCTACTTGTTATTGATGCTATGGAATTGCACATTGCTCCTAAAATGATAATTTAATTATGCATCGTGTATATGTGTGTTTACTTTGTTGTAATTACTTGCTTATATTTTGCTTACTGGAGTAGCAGTGTGATCTTATGAGTACACCGTTGTTTTGTGTACTGATACAACACTTTCTCTTTCATTGTTTAGTACATGGTATCTTCAGGCGGCTATTGACATACCTCAGTTAGGCGATCATTGACCGAGACCGGATTCGAGGGTGAGCCAGTTCTTTTAGGCTGGCATGGATCCATCATTAGTTTAGTCCATTATTTTCGGACTCAGGCAATTTATACATTCATACTTTTACTTATGTTTAGTTTTTGGGGTTGCATCCCCTTTTTCTTAGACTTGTTGATTGGTAGAGTTTTGGTACACTGACTTTCAGGTCTAGAGGTTGAATTTCCGCGTTGGTTATGCATAGTTGTTTTTGTTAAACCTTCGGAGTTTATGGGAACTCCTTATTTAAGTCATCATTTAAACCTGCTTCTGTATCTCTAAATGGTTTAGTTCTTTAAGTTGCTTGGTCGGGTTGTGGTAGTGGTTGTCCCACCGGAGGGTTAGTATAGGTGCCAATCACGGCGGTCTGGGTGGTGACATTAATACTGTACCATATGTGTTTAAATGTGAAAAAATATTTTAAGCTACACATATATTGTTAATTAGTTTGGGTTAGCGTGATATGCAAACTGGAACAAATGATGACACTTTTGAGTAATCTGAGAGAATGGAAACAAAATATTTACTAGTTTTGGATAGTTAAAGTACTTACTTATGTACTGACAAAGTTAAAGGTCATTCTTAAGTCTACTATTTGATTGTTCAAGTGTTAATAATTTTATCTTAGCTATTCTGTCTTCCAGGTACTTGGTTCTAAAGTTTGTCTCGAAAAGAAGACCTTGTTGAACAAGACGATGAACCTGAAATAGCTCTTAGGCTACAAAGAAAGATGGGGAATCAAGTGCGACATCGGGAATTAGGACTAGATCTCCCAAAAAATATTTAGGTAACCATGAGGACAACATCAATAACAAACAAGAAGAGGTACCCGTGATAGTACCGACCAGCCCAGTGCGTGATGTGGCAGTCCTAGTCACCGTGAATGTGGCATTGAGTATATAAAAACAACCACTGGGTGGTAGATTTGAGTTGAAACAGAATATTGTACACCTCATTGACTCAATGGGGAAGCTCACTGGCCTTCCTCACGAGGATCCCCAAGTGCATAAAAGAAACTTTCTTGAAATAAGCGACACGTACATTACGAATGGGGTATCATTTGATTACGTGAGATTGACCCCTTTCCTACTTTCATTACTGGGAGAATCAAGGCGATGGTTAGATGTAGAGCCACTAAATTCCATCACTACATGGGATTATTGAGCAAAGAGATTCTTGAGTCAATTTTCCCCATCATGAAAAACTACACGGTTGTAAGCTTCAAGCAGAGAAATAGAGAAGATATGTACCAAGCATGGGCTCGATTTAAGCAAATGTTAAATGCTTGTCCACATCATTACTAGGCGAATTAGGTACTAGTTCACACTTTCTTTGAGGGTCTTGCATATAAGGCACAAGTACTTCTTAATATTGCAACAGGTGGACAAGCTTTGGCAAGGACCTACAATTAACTATTTGACCTCCTAGACAAACTCTCAAAGGGAAACCTAGAATGGAATGGAGAGGCACAAAGAACCATGGTGCAAAGGGCTGCAGGAGTTTAAGATGTGGAGCAAGAAACTACAATAACTGCAAAGTTATATGCAATGCAACATCAAATGACCACGCAGTTCAAGCAACTCGCACTAGCTCAACAACAAGCACCAGTGAATGCAATACAACAATATTTTGGTTGGTGCAGAGTTTGTGGTAGTGGAGAGCATGCGACTGAATGCTGTGAAGCGAATCCAGACTCCGTGAACTATGTAGGTAATTCTCAAGGAGGTGGAGGAACGCAAAATTTTGGTAATACATACAACTCAAGCTGGAGGAATCACCCTAACTTCTCATGGGGTGGAAATCAAAACTAGAACCAATATCAGGAGCAAAGGCCCAACTAATACTGAGCACAAGGAAATGGGCCTCAGTATCAAAATCATGGTCAAGGTAATAATCAAGGCATGCAACAAGGGGGTATGACTAATGAAGAGTTGTTCCCAAAGTTGATAGTAGATGTAACGACCCGAGAGCACCTCCTAGTCGTTACCTAAGTATTCAACCTCTCAGAGGTCTTATATAATCCCTTAGCATTCGTCATTGCATTATCATAGAAAAATAGCGGAAAATTTAAAACTTTTCATAATATAACACAAGACTTAAAAAGTCACCTCATTTAAACCATTAATACAAAATCAGAATACTACGTCTCGAAGTAGCCATCTTAAAATACGACTACAACATAAGAGGGACACATCCCTTACAATACAAAAGGAACTACTATCTAGTACAATGAACTTAAGGAAACTCTTCAACATAAAGGTCCTTGAATCTTTAAGGAC
>JAJOOO010007731.1:0-14265 GCA_029582685.1 Solanum piurae
AAGTGTCGCTGTATTTGAGTTTCATATTTGAACTATACCACCAACTATTTATCAAAACATCTGTCAACCATCGATAGTTCACTTCTCCTACCTGAACTGATCAGGTAAGAAGCTCACATAGTTTAAGTAAGGTTTCCAGACTTCCCTCCAGAAACAAATAAACAAAAGCGAGAAATTTTCCGAAGCAACAAATATGACTTCCCTATTTTGAAATACAAAATTCCATTTGTTTCCAACATTCTTGTACAGTTGGTTGTGAAGATCAGAAAATTCACCTATTTGACCATTATCACTTGTAGACACACTGAATTGACAGAGAGTTGTCGCACCAAAGTTGGTTGGTTATGCTGAATTGATGCGATTTCTCCAAATCTGATTCAAAAATTTCAGAGAGAAGTAAGTGATAATACAATTTGAGCACTATTGCTTCCATTTCTTTATCGCTTTGTTGCTTTGTTGACGGTCTCACATGTCACTTGTCATTTTTGGGTATTTCTCCGTATTCAGCAAACAGAGGTATAGAAATGTATTTTCTAAGATGAAAGGTCCTATGTCAGAATATGGGTTTATATAAAAGTAGATCATGCTGAAACCATTCAAAAGTAACCCAAATCGGGGATTCAAGTTCAGATATTGGTGCTCGATTTATCCAAAGCAAAGGAAAATTACATATATGAAGTTGAGAAAGAGAAGAGAGAGAGGTCGATGTTCCCAGCCTCTCATCCGTTCAATTTCTTTCCTTTCCTGTCTTCTCCAAGTACATGCAAAGGCCTACATGAAAAATTAACAAATTATAAGACACCCACATCCAAAACAAAGAGGAAGAAACACTACATTTCAATAACAAAAAAATAGAAAAAGAATTGAAATACAAAGTTGTAAATAGGGGATGATAGAGAAGAGAAGAAGAAAACAGTAGCAACAACAACATCCAATCAAGTTTAAATTATATGCATGCAACATAACCATAACTTGAAAAAAATTTGAAACCCATCAAATGAAGAAATTGAAAAAAAATTCAAACCCATCAAATGAAAAAATCAACAAAAGTTGACCCATCAATGACTAATATGAGAAGAAAGGATGAAGGAAAGAGGCAATACATACCTAAGACGCCTCAAGTTTCAGTGGAAATTTTAGATGAGACCTTCCATTTTGCAGAGTGTTTTTTCTTAAAGCTCTGGATAGGAAATGCAAGATAACAATACAAATATTTTAGGAAATCATGAAAACAAAGCTCAAATTGAAATGCTTACCGATGAACAGATGAATAAATGATAGAGGTTCATAGTAAATGAACAAAGGGTTGCTGATCTTCTCAACTTCCTTGGCTTCAAATAATTCATTTGAAGGTCTCACTTACCGATATTTTCTACTCCCTTAAAGAGCCACACTACAAGCACACAAGAAAATTGGGAAGAGAGAAAATCCATGAAAAGACTGAAGAAATGAGCGAAGCAGAGGAGGAATTTGGAAAACGTAAAATGGAGCAGTGCTATGTGAAACCAAAACTTTGGTCATTGGAAAGAAGATGTACACGTGTTTTGCTTTGGAAATAGGGGTACAGGTGGTTTGCTTTGGAAATCATAAAGACTGAAGTAATAATAACATGGACCCCACTTATACAGTACAAATTAAATTACTCTTTGTACAACTAATTAGTGCAGTGTGTACAACTAATTAGTGCAGTGTTAGTCCTCATCAAAGTCTCACTTTGGAAAGAAGATGTACACGTGGTTTGCTTTGGAAATAGGGGTACAGGTGGTTTGCTTTGGAATTCATAAAGACTCAAGTAATAATAACATGGACCCCACTTATACAGTAGAAATTAAATTACTCTTTGTACAACTAATTAGTGCAGTGTATACAACTAATTAGTGCAGTGTTCGTCCTCATCAAAGTCTCACTTCTAAATAAGGAGAATATATATATATCTTGTTAGTATTAAAATGAATTTTTCAACATTGTTTTGTATTTATTTGACATAATGTAGGATTTTCAATATTTGTTTCAAAATTGGTCTTTCTATCTTTACAAGGTAGAGAGAAGGTGTAGGTACATATCACCCTTCCCAGAACTTATTTGTGGAATTTCACCAAGTTGTTGTTGTTATTATGATTACTATATGATGAAAAAAAAATATATAAATAATTTTTGTTAGGAAACAAATTCATGAAAATTATATGATGAAGAGAAAATGTGGTTTATTTTTAATAGCTTCAACATGTAAATGTTATAAATCCACATGAGCCCTAAATATTTCTTTCCTTTTATTGGTGTTGAATATATTATCTTAGTAGAGAATAATATTTCCAAGCAAATGAAAATCCCAGGGTTTGGCCATTTCAAAATTCATACCCTATAAAAGTTTTTTGTTGAAAGTCAATGTCAAAGCAGCCTATTATACTGGACAACAAAGGCAAATATCAAATATTGTGACTGCGCCAAATTAAATTACCCATTCAATTCAACTACTAAAAAACAAAACTATAATACTACTATTTCTTCTCATGCACCAACTTCCCTTATATAAATGTCATCTCTTACCCCTCTTTTACCATAATAACAAAACATATAAACAACTGCTACATTCATTTTTTTTTCCTCCAATTTTTCAAGCCTAGCAAATTAAACATTCTTTTACATTAGAGAAATTAAATATATGGCAACTCTTCAAGCTTCAAGTTTCTTGAGATCGTCTTGTACTAATGCTAACTCATCTTCATCTTCTCGAAGTCGAACCAATATTACAGCAAAAATCAATATTCCCAACATTCGTAGCAACAAAACCTCCCAGCTCCCTATGCTAATAATATCAGATCAGCATGAACAATTTACCATCAATCCAATTGAGGAATTAGTGCTTAGTCCTTCAAGAATATTAATTCATGATACAAATGTTGATGGTCTGGATCCCCTGGTTATCGAGAAGCTTTATGTTATCAAAGAGGCAGTTGCAGATAGAGTGGAGATGCATAGAAATATTGGAGAGCAGAGAAGCCAATGGAACAGTATGCTTTTAACATCCATTAATGGAATAACTCTAGCAGCTGCTACAATGGCTGGCATTGCAGCTACCAGTAGTGGTGATTCTGTTTTGGGACTAAAAATGTCATCTACTATGATGTATTTGGCTGCTACTGGCATGTTGACAATCATCAACACGATTCAACCATCCCAGCTTGCTGAAGAACAACGAAACGCAACAAGGCTTTTCCAAGATCTATATAACCAAATCGAAACAACTTTATCAATCGGTCACCCTTCGGGTATTGATGTGAAAGAAGCTATGGACAGAGTATTGGCTCTTGACAAGGCTTATCCATTACCTCTTCTTGGAGTAATGCTAGAGAAATTTCCATCGTCTGTTGAACCTGCTGTTTGGTGGCCTCAACAACGTCGAAAACAGATAAAAAGTGTCAACAACAACAACAACAATTGGAACGGATGGAATAGTAAACTGGAGGAGGAAATGAAGGAAATAATGGGAGTATTAGGAAGAAAAGACCAAGAAGAATATATTAGCCTAGGGAAAAAGGCATTGAAATTAAACAAGTTTTTAGCCATATCCGGTCCATTGATTACAGGCCTAGCAGCAATTGGCTCAATGTTTATTGAATCTGATTCTGCTTCTCATGGATCCAATTGGGCCGCTATGCTAGGAATTGTTGGTGGAGCATTGGCGAGTGTAGTTAACACAATCGAACATGGTGGACAAGTTGGAATGGTATTCGAGATGTATAGAAGCAACGCTGGTTTTTTCGAGTACATGAAAGAATCCATTGAATCAAACTTGTCAGAAACAGAAACGGAAAGAAGAGAAAACGGTGAAGTGTTTGAAATGAAGGTTGCGTTGAAATTAGGAAGGAGTTTATCAGATCTGAGAAATCTTGCTTCTTCTTCTTCTTCTTCTTCTTCATTGAAGGAAGAGTTTGCAAGCAAGCTTTTTTAATGCTTTAAAGTAACTGTTTATTGTACAAGAGTAGGGGTTAGCTAACTCATTCTTTTGATTCAATTGTTAATTATTAAATGACTTGATTTATTCGTTTATCTTATTTATTTACTCCATGGGGAATGAATCTTCTCTTTAACCTTAACTGCTTTTCTGAATTAGTGACGTATGCAACAAAAACAATTTAAAGAAGTAAATAAAAAATTACTAAGACATAATGCTAAAAGAACACAAGTATATTAATACTTCATGCATGACTTGTTTCTAAAATAAATATGTCGTTTGATTGGCCTTTCGATAGAGTAAATCAATGTATGAAAATCAACATAATATATATAATTAAAAAATAATAATAATTTTTTTTTAATACACTTGGTGTTTTAAGGAGAATTAGTATTGATATTAAATCCAACATAGTTAATACGTACTTCCTCTTTTCCTAATTAATTGTCCACTCTTAAATTGACACACCTATTAAGAAAGTAATGATTGACATAGTGAGTTTACCATTTTACTCCTATTAATTATGAAGTTGTATGGATTAAAACTTAAGATTTTCAAAAAGTTATACATTTTCAAAGTAATTAATTGAAGGTATAATAGGTAAAAAGAATCTGTCCTTTCTTGATTTGTCAAAATGGACAAGTAATTAGGGACAACTAAAAAAAAAAAAGTAACAAGTAATAAGGAACAACTAAAAAAGGAAGAGTAACAAGTTATTAAGAACATAGGGAGTATAATATTTGGTTAGCCTTTTCCCTTTTTCTTGGGGATCTGGTTCTTCTCCATTTCTCTTCTCTCCATTTTCCCCAAGTTCTAGCTTGGATTGGAGACACATGTCATAATTAGGACTTTGCTTTAATTAATTAGATCTCAATAATTAAGTCTAAACTATAGCATGTGTCTCCAATTCAAGCTAGAACTTGGGAAAAATGGAGAGAAAAGAAATTGAGAGAAGCCTGATCCTTTCTTCTTAATTAATACCGACATAAGTTAGTGAGAAAATTTATGATTTATGCAATATAGAATAGAAATAAGTGTATTAAATAATAGTACCTCGATAAAAATATAAGAATGATAAAAAATATCTCTCAATGAACAAACTTTTTTTTATACATTTGAAAAAATTATCTCGACTAAAATTTTTATTTTAAAAATTACTTTTAAAATTCATTGGTGTTTTCATACCGCAAATAATTTTTACTAGTTATAATTATATAATCAAACTACACATCCGAAAAAAATAATCCACGTTACAATCTTTGATGTAAGAATTGTACACGAGAATTTATTTATTCCGTTAAGCATCACAGATAATCTAAAATATACAGCAGCCACATGCTTTATTTTTCGGCCGATAACGTAGAAAGTAACGGATTATTAGCGAATTATCTTATGTAAGTAATGATCTGAATTCTGAAGGCCTATTTGAGGAAAAACACACACAAACAATTACTTTCTCTGTCACATTTGGAGCATGAGAATCAAAATAATTAATTTAGATAACGAATTCAGGTACGGAATTTTCAGATATTTAAAAGTAAAATTTACATAATTGAAAATCATATATAAAAAGTATTACAAATCAATATACCACATGATTTTTGACAAAATTATAATTCGAAAAAACTGTTTGACCTTCCAAATAATAACACCTTGACATAAAAATATGACGTATGTATCATATTTTTTTTATTTTTAATCATAAATTTATATACATCCTTTATTGTTTCTTTTTATTTTTTTGGGTCTCATGTATTACTAAATTGCATTCACCAATTCGTAATATGGGTTGGTGAGTTCGGTCGATTACTGTCGGCAATTAAGATCATCCTGAACATGATATATCCATAGCCTATAAGCATATAAAAAATGCTGAGTAAAAAAATTGTCTATTTTTTACTGCTTCAAAAATGTGGTTGACTTTTAATGCTATTCCATAATATAAAGCATAAAGTCATTGTTTGTTTATGCTAAGGCCGTCCTTCCCGTTAGCTTTGTGGGATGGGGTGGGGCTATGGGTTTGTCCTCTATTATTATATCAAAAATAATTTTTAATATTAATTAATTATCAAAAATAACTTAATTGTCGTTAAATATATTTTTTTAGAGGCAAGTAACACTTTTTATAAATGTCCCTAAAGTCTATAGCGACACTAAATTCAATGTCAATTAGTTGAGCACTCTTATTTATATGCATATTTATTGCCATTAAAAGTAGTTTTTTTGCCGTATATGTCTTGTTTCACTTTTAACTTCCCGGTCCACCTATCCCATTAAGAACTTGTTCCGTGCCAATTAAATTAGAAAAAGCATTTTTATATGTTTGAAATTGCAATGTTTTTTTCTTATAATTATTAATTTTTATTTTTATATTTTTGGAGTCGGTAATAAGTAAAAGTAACATTAATATGTCAAGGTTATTTTAAAATTTGTGTATTCTTATATCACCTATTGTACTATCATCTTTTTATAATTTTTTAATGCTTAAATATTTAAATCAATAGTAATAATTAAAAATTCTCACTCAGGCCCTGCCCCGTCCCGTCCCCTTAGCTTAGCTTAGTGGATGGGACAGGGCGAGGGGTTCATCCGCACCAATCCTCCCTATCCCGTTAAGAAATCGTCATGTCCCGTCCTCCCTAAAATCGTCCCTTTCCTCCCCCACTAGATAGCCTTAGTTTATATATCATGCATGAAATATACATACAACTTGGGCAGAAAGTATAGTTGGTTAGGTTGGTGGTTTGTAAATAGAGACACCATAAAAGTTTTCCTATAAATGTTGAAAGTCAATATAAGGGAATGTGTAAGCAGTCAAAACAAGAAAACATAACAAATAAACAAAGGGGTGCTTGTGAGATCCAAAATTAACAGAAGCCAAATAAGAAAGAGTCTTGTCCTATACCCATTCAATTCAAACTTTGAATAACTCACTAGTCTATTATTCGTCTCAGTCAAATCTTGAATATTTCAATGTCAACTCTCCCTATATATATGTCCAACAATTTTTTCATAATCACAACTAAATCTAATTTTTCATTACCATAATCTCTCTACTACACAAAAATCTTTTCCATCCTAAATCAGTTAACATCCCATTGGAGAAATTAGAAAAGATGACAATCCTCCAATCTTCAAGTTTCTTGAATTCTGTTCCCTCAACATCATCCAATTACAGTTGTAAAAGAGGATTGATAAGAGCTACTATTAATATTCCAAGAATTAAAACAAGCAAAATCTCTCTTCCGAATCTTCAATCAGTTCTGCATGAACAAGATTTGATTAGCTATTCAACCATAGTAAACGAGATACAACTTAGCCCAGCTACAAGAAGAAGCCATATGGTTAAATATGGTCCTGATCCCCTGGTTATTGAGAAGCTTTACGCGATCAAGGAGGCAGTTGCAGATAGAGTGGAGATGCATAGAAATATAGGGGAGCAAAGAAGTCAGTGGAATAGTATGCTTTTAACATCTATTAATGGGATAACTCTAGCAGCTGCTACAATGGTTGGAATTGCAGCTAGTAGTAGTGGTGATTCTGTTTTGGGACTAAAAATGTCATCCACTTTGATGTATTTGGCTGCTACTGGTATGTTGGTGGCCATGAACCAAATTCAGCCATCCCAATTAGCTGAAGAACAAAGAAATGCAGCTAGGTTGTTTCAGGCTCTATATAACCAAATCGAAACAACTTTATCAGTCGGTCACCCTTCGAATATTGAGGTGAAAGAAGCTATGGACAGAGTATTGTCTCTTGACAAGGCTTATCCATTACCTCTTCTTGGCGTAATGTTAGAGAAATTTCCATCTTCTGTTGAACCTGCTGTTTGGTGGCCTCAACAACGTCGAAGACAGACAAAAAGTGTCAACAACGACAATTGGAACGGATGGAATAGTAAACAGGAGGAGGAAATGAGAGAAATAATGGGCGTATTAGGCAGAAAAGACCAAGAAGAATACATTAGGCTGGGGGAAAAGGCATTGAAATTGAACAAGTTTTTAGCAATGTCTGGTCCTTTTCTCACAGGCGTAGCAGCGATTGGCTCTGCATTTGCAAGTCATTCTCCTCATGGATCATGGGCAGCCATGCTAGGAATTGTTGGTGGCGCATTGGCAAGTGTAGTTAACACAGTAGAGCATGGTGGACAAGTTGGAATGGTATTTGAGATGTACAGGAGCAACGCCGGTTTCTTCCAGTACATGCAAGAATCCATAGAATCAAACTTGAGAGAAACAGAAATGGAGAGAAGAGAAAATGGTGAATTGTTTGAAATGAAGGTGGCTTTGAAGTTAGGCAGGAGCTTATCAGATCTGAGAAATCTTGCTGATGCTTCTTCATTGAAGGAAGAACATTTAGATGAGTTTGCAAGCAAGCTTTTCTAATGTTGTACATATTTTTGTATTACTAGTGGAACATATTCTTTAATTTTTTTGAATATATATTCTTTTTAACAAAGTTAATTGGTTTAAAACAGTACTGTCCATGAGCATATTTTTCTGATTCTTAATTGATTAGTTCTTGATATTTCTTACCAAATCCTATCTGTCACGATCCGAATTCATGAGACCACACGACTGGCCCTTAGCAAGCATTAACCCAACTAAGCGAGTTGATATTAAGATTGATTAAAATGTACTCATTAATAATTAGTACAAAACCAATAGTTCTAGCTAGTAATTAGCTTGATTCTATGACAAAAGTCGAGGATTTGAGAGTGAAATTAGGATATGGTTAATAATTAACCTAGGGTAAGGTCAAGAGAGATATTATTATTATTATTCACATCATCTAATCCGGCAGATGGTTGTAAGGACATAGTAGTGCTGCCAGAGTCTTCAGCTTCTTCTTCAGTATCAATAATTGAAAAATGCTTATTTGACAAACTGCTACCATATTGATCGCCTACACTCCCATCCTGCCATATTTAAGCAAAATTAGTTAAGTAATTAATCTCACTAATCTATTTGCTCCCAATTTATTGGATAATTAATTACTTGAACAGTAGTGCAGCCATTGAAAAAATCCCTGAACATGTTGCAAGCTGGGTTCGATCGTCCTTCTAATCCCATCATCTTCTTTGGCATGGGTTTCCTGGGAGGGGTAAACATGTAATTTCATATATCACCATTGTAATACTAGCTCCGGTTATCTGTCTTATTTTTCAGGTAATTTCACTTGTTAATTATTCTAGCGGATAAAATTACACTAATCGTGTAAAAATTGTTCACATTCAGAATATATATATATATATATATATATATATATATATATATAAAAGTTAAATTCAGTAAGAAGTTAGGTGTGAATAAGAAATGAAACGAACCACGGAGCTGGAGGGATAAAAGGAGGCGTAGAGGCAATTTGGTCCGAATAGGTGCTAGTTATTGTCGAATTAGGATGGCCATTATAGTAATGATGAAGAAAGTGTCCATGGGGATAATTCACTTGATCTGGACCATCCATTCTATTCATTTGCACCATCTGCAGCATAACCAAAAGAAAGAACAAAAAGAAATTTAATTAACTTGTAACTGTTGAACGAATAATTTAAAGTTGGAGTAGGAAATTAAATTTGTTCAGGATTTGAATATTTATTTTTTAAATCCAGATTCTATTATATGAACACTTCTTTGCTTGTACAAAAAGAGTCCACCACCACACATGGCAAATAAGATCTTTCTTCTTTACCCCAATAGTCGGTCTGATTTTATGGACCCTTTATTAGGATTCTAATGCACATGAAATTCTGACTATCTATCATAGAAAAAAAAGAATGAATCGTGTATATATCTTTTTGGAGATTTTTTTTGGAAACAAATGATTAATCATCTACTTTTTCTTATGTTCCGTAAATAGACAAGAATAACCAAAAAAAACATTTCGAAAATGGGCTAGATTCTATCTCTTTTACTTCTGTTTGAAAAAGGAACGGAGCACAAGAAATTGATCTTTAATCTTTTTTTTGATTAATCAATATGTAATATCCCGAATCTTCATGATCACTAATGAAATCCAAATGATCTCTAGACTGATCAGTTGATATAGGAAAAAAATTGATAAACATAGATTATATATACACCCAAAATAAAAAGAATGAAATTGAGGTAAATTATCTATTTTGGCCTTGCTAGCCATAGACTAGCTAGTGACTAGTAGTTCTAATTAGAGCGTCCTTTTCACTTTTTAGTAACCAAAAGCGGTATTGTAAGGAATATATATGGAGTATTCAGGAAAAACACAAAGGGTCAAATGAAACATAAAAAGATTCCTCAAATGGAACTTCAATATCTTTTCTTGATTTCATCACTATTCATTCATTCATTTTTACTAACTATTTTTCTCTAAAAATGTAGTATTAATTAAGTCATAAACTTTCAATTTGACTCATCATCTAATAAAATCAAGTTTCAAGCTCCTCGATCGCTATAAAGAATTTTAAATCCCCGAAGTACACGCAAAAGCACAAAACATAAATAGAATTAAGAAATTAAAGGTAGTTTATTGAAGGATACCTTGCATCAACTGTTCATGTTTCATACTTCTGTACATCTGTTCATATCATCAAAAAAATACATCTTCTTAAAGCTACAGAAACGATTGGAAAAAGAAAAAGAATGAAAGGCTTAATTATCTGTTACTAATAAATTACCTGAAGGTGACTCTTAACGTGAGATATAGTGAGGCCCTTCACATCCATCAACTGTAGCACCATCTTTGGTGTTGCTCCTAATTATATATATGTGTACCACAACAAAATCAATAAATAAATAGCTACAAAATTATTAAGTCATCAGAATTAGGCTTACGATCTTCTCCACCAAGACGCTCAACAGCATGCACAAAGCTGCGATGAAGATCATGTGTCCATCGGAGTCTCGGCATTTTCGATCGAACATATGGTCTTACACCTGATTTGTTATTGTTCGTATTTTCTGAGAAGTGATGTTGCCCGTTCATCATGTGGTTGGGAAGATGGGGCGGGCTAGGGAAGAGAAGTAGTACTTATGGTGTATGATACAATAAAATTAAAGGAGAATATTTATTAGGGAGTCTCTGTTGTCATGTTTTGTCTATTTCTGCAGGCTTTTTAACATTTGAGTTCTTGAAAGAGTTTCATTTTAAAAGTCTCTTGAATTTTGATTATGAAGCTGAATAATTCCCCCCCAGATATTCAACCTTGCACTCATAATTACATGAAAATAGTGAAAGGACTTTAATGAATAAGAACAAAAATAAGTCCCCAGAAAAGATTCTAATTGATTATAATAGCTTTACTTTACAGGACATTTTTGTTTGAAGTCGGCATCAAAACATTCTTGTGTGCCCACTTATGAGATAGATTATACACCACAACGGCACCCCAAACACACCTTTTTGAGTAGTCTTAACCTTAAAATACCCCCTAAAAAGATCATTAATGGTGATTGAACATAGAAATGATCGTCACTGTTAAGATTAGCTAAAAGGCAAGCTAGTGTGTGAAAAGTGAAAACCTCTTTTGGCATTTGGTGAAGTCAGTTACGAATAATTAATTAAGCCTTCAAGCGTGTACTTGATGAGTTATACAAGTGTGTTGTTTCTCAAAGCTTGATATACTCATCATTATATTATTTTCAAAATTTGACTAATACTCTCTCCTTCTCAAATTAACAATCCCAAAATTATTATAGTTGAAAATCTTATGGAAAATATCTTTTTTACGAATATTTATACGGAATATATTCATCAAAGCTTGAGGTGTATCAGACACCGTCCCTAAAAGACATTTTTTCCCCAACAATTATTGTTTTTTAAAAATTAAACGAAGAATATGCAATATTTAAAAGAAATAATTAATCAATCTACTTTTATTAATTAAAAGATGAGAATAACTTCTATCCACCGACAGTGAGACAAGAAAATTACATCGTCGGTTTATTTTTAGAAATAGTTATTCCTCTTAATATATCGACATATTATTTATATTTAAATAAAAATAACAAAACAAATTTTATATGGTAATTTGGACTCTAAATTAATTATAAAAGTTTGTTTAAGATTCTTATTTGATTGCCAAAAATAAAAAAGGATTCTTTCATGCTTTCTTGTCTTCATTATTTTCACCTTGTTCTCCATCAATACCATTGAAACAGTTTGAGACAATCATCAATGACAACTTTTTTTTTTCTTTATAGAATCTAACTAGTTAATCTCATAAAAAAATTATTCAGAACTTATTAAGTATTCTTCGCAACATGAAAAATGTTTTTGGATAAGTGCTTCCATTGCTTCAGACTGTGTTTTCTCTTCTTAATTCATTCAATCAACAATACAAAAATTAATTGAAAACAAACTTTAATCCGTATAACTTAATAAATTATATTTTGTATATGTTTATGAAATATTTTTATAATGGGCATTGAAAGAGTTAAAACAACACTTAAATGAAATTGTGAAGTAACATATAGCTTAGCTTATTTGACCTTTCTTTGGTAGTTGCCAAAGCTAGATATAACAAAGTTGTACTTCATTTCTTAAACTCCATGTCCAATCAAAATGTATCACATAAATTCACGAAGAATATATTTATTATCCGAAGAAGAATGATGAGTGGTGAAGTGAGACCAAAGAAGGAAAAGATGAGGGTGACATAGGCAAATGTATGTCCTCAAGGAAACATACCAAATTCCCCCTGCCCCACTAATTCACCATTTCCTCTTCCTGGAAACCGTAACTCCTTCTCATCCCTAAAGTTGCTTTAATATTTGTTTCTTTCTTTTTCGAGGGGCGAAGGGCTCTAAACTAGATGGAGCCAATGAAATAGTGACGTGTGATGACACGTCTAAAAGTTTGTTGACATGTGGCTTATTCGCGATAACTTCTATGAATAAATAAGGATATCGATCATTAAATGAAATCTCAACATATCATATTTTTTTAATGATGACACGCTAAAATTTCCGCGGGCTTTCGTAAGATGGTGCAGAAATTCTAAGTAGCTTACGTCGGAATTGGTTGATGGGTGGAATTTAGGAGAAATCCTTTGCGGAATTCAGTCACGGCCGAGATGGCCGAATGTAGCCAAAAAAAATAGTACGTAAGTGGACAAAAATTGGGGATGAAAACGGGAACGGAGTGGCTTGGAAAAATGACAGGAATATTCTCTGGCAGGAGATAATATATGGACAAGTATTTTGTAAGCCTGAATAATGGACACTCTAAGAAATTTGACAATTTTATTTCTCTAGCCGTACGTGATCATTCATTCAGTGACTCTGATTATTATAATGGTTGAAAATTACGGTTATGAAAACAAAAAAAAAGTTGGGTGATTAATTATTTTCTTATTTGTCTAAGTTTGACTTAATTTGATTAATAGAGTGTATTTACATCGATGGAATAACCAATATTATTCGATGCGCACGAAGTAGATTTTCAAAAAAAGTCTCTCAACGTGTGGGTTACTTGTGATCAAATTATTATGTGTTATTGTATTTGATGTTTACTGAGCAACTAAATAAAGTAGTTTGAATGGTCAGAAACAACACAAAGGAAGGAGTGAACGCCTGACTGGATAGAAAGTGTGAACACAAAAGCATTGTGAAAAGTGTGAACAGAAAACCATATTTTAAAAGAAAGAATGCAGAGAATGAGAAAACCCAACTTAGCCTTAATTTCAGACGAGAGAATGTAGCCAATGTTAATTGTTGTAAATATTCATCCCAGTACCTGACGAATAGTTAATATGATAGAGTTTCAAATTTCTTGACAATAGCTATTCTCCCTCCATGACCATCTGTTATTTTAGCTCAAAAATATGTACTAAATAATTGTCATTTTAGAAATTCAAAATTAAAGCCAACAATTGTTTTCTACCATTATTAAATTAAAGAAGTATGTGCAATGTCTAAGAGGGAAAATTAATCTGTTTTTTTTTTTTTCAATCTGCTTTTATTAAATAAAGATAACTTAGTAAATATATTTCTTAATAAGCATGAGAAAAAGCTAAAACAGTTAAATTGGGACGAAAATAAATTCAGGTGCACGTCACCTCATTTTTTTCCTCAACACACAAAAGTTGAGACTGTTCGTCAGTTCGGACAAATATAATCTTTTTTTTAAAACAGAGAGTCACATATACAGTCTCGGGATAAATTTTCATTTTACCCTTAAGAAATGCTTAAAGTTTTAAGCAGATTGAAACCAGAAAAATGAGTTTAACTTCTACGCTTCATTGATTTGCCAAAGGCATATACATTAATCAGTTCATGACATGTTAGCTAGTTAATGACGTGTCAGATATTAGAGTTGGTTTCATTTTATCACAT
>JAJOOO010007732.1:0-11805 GCA_029582685.1 Solanum piurae
GGGCTTCTGACAAAACAAAAATAAAAATCGCTATTTATTTTCTAAAAAAAAAATAATTTTTTTTCTAGCAGCGATTTTGGTTAAGAATTAAAAAAAAGGTTTGTTTTTTAATTTAATATTCTTTTATTATTATTTATGATATATAATTCAATTTTTCTCATGCTTCAACAATTTTATTGAATATGCTGTCGTCTTGTTTATCATTTTTATATTATTAATAATTAATAATAGGCATGAAAATAATAGTACTCGGCATGAAAAACGCTACCCCTGCAACGATGTGTAAGGAAAAAAATAATTCTGACTTAAAATCGCTGCCACAGCAAAAAAGAATTATTTTTTTACAATGGCAGCGATTTTTACTAATTAAAAAAAAAAAATTAACAAAATCGCTGCTGTGGCAACGATTTTTAATAAAAAATAATTAAAAAAAAACTTTTTTACAAAATCGCTGCCACAGCAGCGATTTTTAATTAAAAAAAAGAAATTTTTTTTTTAGACGAAATCGCTGCTAGGGCAGCGATTTTTCTCATTTTGTCAGAGGAAAATCGCTGCGTCAGCAGCGATTTTGCCCTTTTGGTTAGAAAAAAAAGTGATGTGCCCTTTTGGAATTTTTGACAAATTTTTTTTCCCTTTAGGCTCCGTACTCCTAAAAAAGTGTTGAACTGAAGGTGGTGTTAAGGCAAGGTGATTTACAAGAATGACCTTGCAGTTAAGCGGTCTTGAACTTTTCACTTCGCTTGCTCCATAGATAAAACTTCGAGTGTAACAACTTTTGACCTCGAAGATTTGCACATGGGGCAAGCGGGGGTCAAAAGTTTAAAACCACCCATTTTCAAGGGTCATTAGGTGTAATATTTTTAGCTTTCTTTGTGAAGCCGCGAATTGCAAGATTTCAAAAATATCACACTTGAAATTTAGATCACGGACTTAAATCAGACGTTTTACTAACATTTATCGCTAAAACTAGCCGTCCCTATAGATTATGTAGACCCCTATTTTTTCAACTAGATAAGTATGTGGTCCCAATTAAATCACATGAAGAAATTTGCCAATAAGCCATATTTATACAGGCTTTATTCATTGTCATTCTTTGCATGCATCAATTATTGGTAAAACTTAATGTAGTATGATAAAACTCTGAGACTTTAGGTCATTTATCTTCTTTGTCCAATTCATTGTTTTTGCACTTTGGACATTGGGCTTAGGTGTTGAAATGTGTCCAAGAATTTGCAGAATATGAGTCATTTTTTTGGTAGTATTAGGTAAAATACTTTTAAAAATACTGACATTTTTTAATTTTTTTTTTATCTTTTTGTGCAAATGTACCAACTTATCTAGTTGTTCATCAAGAGTACAATTATTTTGTTCCAAATATTATTCCTTAAAATTATTGTTACACCACCTACTGCTATAGAGGTACAATCATCTTTTATCTTTTAGAAATATACAATTATTGAGAGCTGATAAAAGTTAGTTAATGGATACAATTATCCAATTATTCTACTTTAACTCATTATTAATTACCTCCTTTGTGTAATTATTACTAGCATTCGCAAAATAACCTATAGCAGTTGTTTCTAGCTATAATCATTAGTACTGTTTAAACTAAGTTCAAAAGTACCTAGTGATCCTTTAAAAAAAAATTAGACTAGAAAAGGCAAATTATAGAATAGGTTCGATCATATTATAATTTCTTAAAACTTTAGGATAAACCTAGAGCTAGTAACTAATACTCCCTCTGTCTCAATTTATATGACTTACTTTCCTTTTTAGTCAGTCCCAAAAAGAATGACACATTTCTATTTTAAGTAACAATTTGCCTATAAAATGTCTTTTTTACCCTTAATTAAATGATTTACAACCACACAAATTTCTATCATTCATTTTGGACCACAAGTTTTAAAAGTCTTTCCATTTTTCTTAAAGTTTGTGCCAAATCAAAATACATCATATAAAATGGGATGGAGGGAGATAAAAGTTTTACATACTTTACCATCTTTATTGTAACACAATAGCTGAAACTTAAGCAATCATACCTATCACTTGCTCTTTAATTATATATAGTAAATAAAAACAGGTGAATTTTACAAATAGCCACTTTTCAGTTTGAAAAATATCCACCGTCCTAGAGTTGAAATTTTGAAACAATGACTATTTTTTAAATATAGGCCCGAGCATGGCTAGTAAACGATATTTCTATGCCAACGGTAAAAATACAATATCTAATTATTTTCTCCGGTTTATCATTTAGTATTCAAAGCTTATCACTAACGTGATTAATTCAGATTCACGATTCATAAAACCCACTTAAACGGAAAATATATTCCATTGCATAAGCTTCTTTGTTCCCAAAACTTTGATATATTCGGTATAACATATTAAAACATCGAAACAATGCCTCATTGACATATCCACCAAAGAATCAAATGATATTTTGTATCAATTTCAAGTAGAACAAAACATTGAAGAGATTGAAAAGAAGTTTGGGAAATGGAATTTTTCGATTTTGAAAACGTAACGTAGACTCTGGCCCCCTTTTGAACCTATATTTAATGTCACATTGTCACGTTGTGTTATACGTAGTAAATTGAGAAGCATCTTTCATGTCTACTTGTCCTTGTACAACAAAAATAAAACAGATAGGTCCTTCATCTTTCATCTCAAACTTATATGAATGACCAAAAAAAGTCACGTTATTCACACATTTAGCAAGAAAATATGACTTTGATATGAATTGATAGTTTAAGATGTGGAACTTTGTCAACCTCTCATTATATATCTATATTATATCACAGCGACAAAAATAACTTTTATCGGTAATAAATATGCACATTAACAAATAGTGCTATCAGCATTAGTTAATTGTCATTTAGATCCAATATCGCTATAAACTTTAGAAACATTTACTAAAAATTCTAATTAGCAATAAAAATACATATTTAGTGGTGTAGTGTATGAATAATTTGGTAGTTTACAATTTACAACAATATAGGTAGTGTGATCCTTCCTATAAATGGAGTTTGGGCTAAGTTGTTGCTGTAAGAAATTCTTTTCAAGTTTAAACTTGTCTTAATGTTTTTGATTACTTCTTGACGATTTTGTTGTCCGTCTCAATTCACTACATAAAAAACAATAACTTAATAGCAACTAAATATGTATTTTTAGCGGCAATTAACACTCTTTGTATATGTCCTAAAGCCTTTAGATACATTGGATCTAATGATAATTAACTAATGCCGATAAATATTTTAACACTCTTTATTAATGTGTATATTTATTGCCGCTAAAAGGTAGTGATTCATTCCTCTTTTTTATTCTGGTTATGATATGTATCACGCTAATTTATTCAATAGTCAAAGTACGAGCCTGTTCATATAAACTTGTCGTGCCCCAATTATCATCTGTCTTTGTGAGTCTGAGCGGGGTCTTTCCTCGTGAATTGCCTTCTTCAAGGGTCTAAATTTCCTTGTTCAAATGGTATGATATTGGCATCTTAGAAAGCCGTGATATCACAAAAATAATACAAAAATATTGTAATTCCTACCAAAAAGTTAAAACAAATACGTACTATTAAAGAAGATGCATGAGAATTAAATATTCCAATTGAGAATTGCATTTACATTGTCCTCTACGTTGTTCAATACAAAAGGCAAAAGCAAATCTCTTTCTTTTTTCTTTTTTTTTTTAAAAGTAAAGTTTCAGTCGAATAATAAAAAAAAAAAACTAGAATACTAGACAAAAGCTATGGCCCAGTAAATCAATCAATCCTTAAGTGGGCCTCTACTCCAAAAGAGTCACACTCTGCAGAAAGGGCCGGATCAACAGTCACTGTTATATGCATGGCCCATTGGGCCGCTTCCCCCAGTTGTTTGCCTTCCTTTAAAACCTAACCAGTTTATTTAAAATCTAGCATTTTCAAAGCCGTGCAAATCACTCACTCTATTCATCGACTTCTTCATCATAGCCACTTTAGCTAGCTTCTCAGCTGCTCTCCAAGCTGATGTAGGCGTTAACGGTTCACCATTTTCATCTAAAAACAAATTCATTTCCCTCTCATTCATTCTCTGCCGTTGGATCATTTTTTGCTGCTCTATCTGCTGTTGATATTGCTTCCTCCATTGCACTTCCGTCAGCTCGGCTTCTAACCCTCTTACATACTCGTCCACAAAAGCCGACCCGGATTGTATCAACAATGCTCGAGCCGATGACAATAAATGCATCGCGCTAGATAGCTCGTTATGCTCGATTAATCTCCTAGACTCCGCAATTGCCCTCGTAGTAATAAAGAGGTTCCTAAGTCGTTCGATCTTTGGAATTGAAGATCGAACGGCTTGAGGCCTCGGAACCAATAGAGAATGTTCCCTTCCATAAATTGCTTCTTGTGTTGCGGGGTCCTTGTAACAACATCTAACGGATAACACATGGTGTGACCCATTAGTCATTGTTGGGATTTTTACTTCTAATAATAACTCTCTTTCTTCCTCGGCATATAGATCGCCAAGCCGAACACAAGTCGAGCCGAGTACAGCTGGCCGACCATTGTACGAATAAACAGCTGCAACTTCAGCCGGGTCTGAACCTGAAGAGAAATCCAGCTGGATTTTCAGATCATGAACCACTACACTCAATAAACCGCCAACGCATTTCGAGAATGCATCTTCCTCAGCCGGCTCATGGCTGAAGCCGCCTTTTTTCCCGAACCTGGAGGAATGAACCGGAATTTCTATATGACCAAACCGGGTGGAGGACACATGGGTGGATTCCGATGATCGTCGATTGTGTGTATTACTTCCCTGGATCTTCTCATCCTGACCGTCGGATAAAAGCATAATGCTAGCCACTGGATTTCTCTCACGCCTATCTTCAAGCACCTTAGCGGCTTTCCTCAAAGCTTCACCAACACAAGTCCCTTGGCTACAAACAAGCCGATCAATAATGCGCCGAGCCGATCGTTGGCCTTGTGGAGTCATTCTTCTCAGAGGAAGTAATCTTTTTGGTGTAGCAGAGAAAGCCACAATTGAAAGCCGATCAACAGAGCCGAGAGAGGAAATAACCAATCTCATGGCTCGTTTCAACATTTGAATCTTTGCTCCACTCATACTGCCACTTACATCCAATACAGTAACCAAATCAATCGGGGCACGCCGAGCGGGGTCAAGAAAATGACCCGACCCGGAATTCGAATTCCCCGCCGGAGGTGATGGCGGAGGTGGTGGAGCTTTGACTTTAAGAACAACAGCATATGTCTCATGAGTTCTTCCAACGGAAACAATGGCAGCTTCAGGCATTAAGCTAACTTCAACAATTCTGTTATCTCTCTGGTTGGCAAATGCTACATCACTCGAAATGGGGTTCACGAAAAACCCCTGGAATTCTTCGACTTCTTCTTCGTTGTCTTCTTGGTCCTCATTTGCTTCCGGTATCGAAACAAATTTAGCTCCAGCAGTAGGAGTGAAAAGGGGCTCATCATCATTATAACCTTTGTAATCACACTGTTCTGGTTTGTAATATGTTTTGACATTTGGTAATGGCTTTTCTTGTTTTTTGATTGGGGTATTGGGATATGATTCTACTTCTTCTGGTTTTTGGGTTTTTTGATCTTGTTGTTGTTGAAGTCTGTGAATGGCTAAAAGGGGTACATCTTTCCATGTGGAATTACAAACAGGGCAAACCAAATTGCTCTGTTTTTTAACATGAGATGCAATGCAAGGAAAATGGAAAGTATGTGAACATTCTGCTGTGTATTTTGCCATTCCTTGTCCTGATTTCACACTCTGTGTACAAACTCCACAGTTATGCTGCAAATAGCAAAAACATTAGATTTTTAACCAAGAATGAGAAAAACAGGTTGATTTTTCAAAAAAACAAAGTACATAATAACTATTAATTGAGTGAACGAGAAATCAAACTCTAATAAAAACATAACAGAGAAGTGATACAAAAAAGCATAGAAGTGAAAATTCTTACTTTGGAGAGACGGAGGGTGTTCTTGAGGATGGAAAAGGGAGATCTTGGAGAAGAAGGATTAGAACCAAGAAAAGTTCTTGGGCTTTTAGTGTTGGATTTTGGAGTAGTTTTGCAATGGAGTTTTGGACTAATAAGACTGTTAATGTCATTGGAAGAAGCTTTATTAATAGTTTTGCAACGCAAACGAGGAGTAGAAGGATTACTACTAGATAAAAAACCAAGCTTTGCACAGCTTCTTGGAGTTGGGATTTGTTGTCCACCATTGTTGTTAACTTGTTGTGAATCTTGTGCATGTTTATCCACAAAATGAGTTTCTCTATCTCTTGGGATTGTTGTGCAAAAAGCTCTCCTCCATCCTGTCCCCATTTCTCACAAATTCAAGATTCAAGAAAATTTGATGGATCTAAACAAGTTGACAAAGAAGTTAAAGATTGTGAAGAAGAAGAAGAAATGGATAGAAACAAAGAAAGTAAAGATAAAGAAATCTCAGCTCAGACTTATAGTCAGAGCCTTTTTTTTTCTCTGAATTTAATTTTTTGCTGCTATTAGACACAAAAAGATAGCTGCATCTATAAAGTGTTTGAGATCTGTTTCTTCTTTCTATTGCACTCTGTGTCTTGTGTCATATGGGGGAGTTTTTGAGTAGTCTTGTTTATTCATTCAATAATATATATATATATATATATATATATATTCCTAGGGATATGGTAAATTTTATTTTTATTTTAGGAGAAAATTACCTGGTGCTTGGTTGGTTTTTGCCATCTAGATTTGAAAATAATATTTAGAGTTCGTTTGGATTGACTTAAAAGTAGTTTTTAAATTAAAAAAATAAAAAGTCAAATTTATATAATTTTTAAATTAAATAATAAAAAGTCAAATTTAAATAAATTTTAAGTCAAAAAATAAAAAGTAGAAGAAAACTTAGTTTTGGTTTTTGACTTTTTTAAAAGGCATTTAAA
This sequence comes from Solanum piurae, assembly GCA_029582685.1. NCBI lineage: Eukaryota > Viridiplantae > Streptophyta > Magnoliopsida > Solanales > Solanaceae > Solanum > Solanum piurae. The sequence goes on from JAJOOO010007732.1 coordinate 6,933, forward strand.
ACTTATTTTAACCTTGTCAAACACTTTTAAAAGCTCAACTTAACTTAAAAATAGGTTTGACCAACATTTAAGTCAATCTAAACAGATTGACTTATAAAAAAATTGTTGATCAATTTAATTGACCATCTTACTAAAAAAATAATTGTCCCATATTAGTAGTACATCTTACTAAATCAAGAAAGCACTAATTAAAATTTGCTTTTATTGTCCTTGAAATTAATTCTTTTTTAAGGTTATTTATATTTGTTTGTAAAATTTTGAGAAATTTTTAAGGGGTTAATTAGTAAAATTATTTTCTTATATATAATTTTTATCGGTCAACTAAAATGGGATGGAAGAAATAACTACTACATCCCTTGTTTCAATTTACGTAACATTTTTCCTTTTAAAACCTGTCTCTAAAAAAGATTCGCATCATTTTCATTTTATACTTATACGGTCATATCTAACGTTTTATTATAAAAAAGAAGTCAATTTTACGTAACACTCTTTCCTTTTTAAGCCAATCTCCAAAAAAAGATTCGCATCATTTTCATTTATACTTATAGAGTCATATTTAACGTTGTATTATAAAAAGAAGTCAATTTTATGTAACACGTTTTCCTTTTTAAGCCAGTTTGTAAAAAAGAACCGCATCATTTTCATTTTATGCTTATTGGAGTAACATTTTATTGTAAAGAAAAGTCAACATAAAGTAAGCGTTGAACTTTAATAAGAACAATTTAGTAAACATAACAAAAAAATTCCTTATTTCGTAAATTTCGTATCCAGTCAAGTGATACCATTATTTTGGATCCAAAGGTCAATTGGTTTCTTCCCAACTAGACTTTAGCTAGTTTCACAATTGATTTTTTTAATCAAAATTAAAAAATTATCTTAAAATATTTGTTGGACATTGAGATTGAGTTTGATTTTCTTAAAAATATTTATTTGATCATAAAATTTGATTGAAGTTTAATTTTTTTTAAAAATATATGTTTGGTCATGAAATTTAATTGTACTTGAAAATTTATCTTCAAATAACTAGGGCAATTTTTAGACGAAAAAAATTGCACTTTCAAGTTTCAAGCACAAAACTTTCAATTTTTTCAAATAAAAATGCATATTCAAAAATATCTTTTAAGTCCCAAAAAATGAAACTCAAAATTGGTAAGTTTTAATTTTAATAGTTATGACCAAACATAAGCTTAGTTTATTTAAATTTCATCATGATTAAAAAGTCGATACGATTAAACACATGCAATTCTTGATTTCTCATTTATGACAGGATTTATGAGCTATAATTGAAGCAACCAGAGATTTTTTTATTTTTATTTTCGTATACTTTCAATTTATGCATCTTGTCTTTTTTCATAACTTGCTTTTAAAATAATATAATTTCTTACGCATAGTAATTCTTTGAATTCGATCTTGCATCTCATATTTAACGCCACAAAATTCACAAAGCATTTGATACATCATAAATATTTTTAATTTAACATTATAAGATTTTTTTTAAAAAATCTTAATCAAGGAACAACAAAGTAATATAATTGTAATAGAGAGACACTTTTTTTTTGGTTAAATACCTCACTTGAATTATGTAACTTTATATCCGGAAATATCTTAACATTAAGAGTGAAATTTTTTCTTAAATTTTGGTCTAATATTTTACTCTTATCGTTTGAGTAACAATTTCATATTTTTCTTGGTCTTAACTGAAATCTAGTTTAAGAGTAATTTTAATTTTTTAAAAATAGTCATGGGGTAAACCTTTTTCCGAAAAAATTGACTAGGTTGATTACACATATTTTACGTTAAAATTTTGTTTATGAAAAGGACAAATACGAGACGATTTATTAACAGCAAAATTATGAATATATCAGTAAAGTTGAGCTATGCTTTAATTGGATCATACTTCTCCTATGATCTTTTCTTCACTTACCTAGGTGGATTTTGTAGATGTTCTAAACAACAATTAGAATCTAATATATAAGATTATGTTTGATCAAAGTAACACTTAATCATAGTTAACCAAATAAATTTCCTTATTTTATTTAATTATATTGTTTCTTCTTTCTAATATAGAAACAAATTCATATTAAGCAAAAAACATCAATCCAGAAATAGCATATGTTTGTTAAAAATGGAAAGTTGGTGGAAACTAATTACTCATTTGATGGGAGTGAAATCTAATTAACTCAAATAATCACTAGTGATTTTGGATAAATTTCATTAAAATGTTTGTCCTTAAATGATATATTATGATGTCACAAAATTGATTTAAGTACAATAGAATCTCATTCATAAATTAAATATAATAAAATAATTATGTAATACATAGTACCTTTTTGTATGGATTGGATACTTATTCAATCAATCATGTTGTAACTCGAGTTCTTTTGGAATAAATAATGATCTCAGCTTCGATATTCACTTCGTCAATCAACAGGCACCTTTCCTTTATGGAATTTAAAAATTTTTAAAAATAAAATATATTCTCTCCGTCACATTTTATGTGACAACATTTGATTGGGCACGAAATTTAAGAAATAAATGAAGACTTTGAAATGTTTACCAAATTGCCCTTTAAAAAGTAGACTCACTTTTCTCTCTCCTCATAAATGTATTGGAGTACTATCTTTAAGATTAAGTGAGACCAATAAGGATAAAAGAAGAATTATACTTTTAAATACTTATCATATAAGGAAATGTGACATTCTTTTTGGGATTGACCAAAAAGAAAATGGTGCCACATAAAATGGGACGGAGGGAGTATATGCTTTTTTTAAAAAGTTCTTGGTTTATCAATTCGAATATGGTGCACATTTGTTTATTTATAAATCAATTTGCAAATATTAGGGGTTGTGTAAAATGAAAAGGCTTCATATGTTTAAATATATATATATATATATATATTTATTGATAAATCAATTTGCAAATATTAGGGGTTGTGTAAAATGAAAAGGCTTCATATGTTTAAATATATATATATACATATTTTTTCCCCCATAATTTCGACTAAATTTAGTAATATGATTTATAAGAAAGGATTCATAAGATTAAATAACGGACCAATATTTACAAACGTTTCAATAAAATTTGTTAGAAATTGGCTTGTCAAAAAAAATTGTAATGATATTTTATCGTTTTCACTTGTGTTTCATTAACCAACTCTGTAAAATTATTCGCATATTTTTCAAAACAAAGGGATGTTATTATTTCTTTCGCAAAATATTTTGAGATACTACCTTTTGTCTTAGGTACATAATGTTATCTCCTGTATTCAAATTAGCAAACCAGAAATAATAAAAGATGAAAAAAAAACAACGAGATATCCGAGTTCACAGAATCCATTGTGTGTCCTTAAGAAATTTAATGCTCTCAAGTACCCGAGCTTGCAGATTAATTCCTCCCAAGATAAAATGGATTAACTATTAAAGAAGTAGCGGTACCTCAAACTTCTATAATTTCAACGAACTCAAAAAGACAACATTGAATCACATACAGACACGATCGATTTTGTTTTGTAAGAAATGTATGCAAGAGAAAAGAAGAATTTGATGCAGAAAAATGAGAGAAAATCTCTCTATTTATAGCCAACAAAAGGTAAATGTCACAACCTCTTTAGAAAGAAGACAACCTTTCAGAAATGTCACAACACTTTGGAAAATGCACAATCTTTCAAACGGTCACAACCCTTTAGAAAGGACACGACCTTTCATAAAGGTCACAACCCTTCGTCATAATCACAATCCTTCATTTCCTATTCACACCTTTAAAATCCAACGCATAAGTCCTAAATATTATTCCCTTTAGGTCATATTTTAATGGGGAAACTACCTTATTTGACTTATATCCATATCATATATATTAATTTTATCTACATTTTGAAATAACAATGTATTTTATCATTAATTATAGTCTTTTATCATACAATGAGAAATATACACCTAAATATATTATTTTTGCTACCAAATAGAGTACTTAAATAGGGAGAGACAAACGAGATAGTCATGCATGTATCCCAGATACATACCAATTACATAGAAAAGTGGCGAGCGAGATGGGAAGGAGGAGAAATAGGCGAGTGAGATTTATCTATGAATCTCATATACATGCAAATCTACTTGAATAAAGTGTATCTAGAGTAAATTACATCTAATTTTAACCCATGTATTCTAAGATACATATATTTGGTACGTATTTGGACGCACTAAAATCTTGTAAAATTCATAAAATTACAAACTAGAGTGTATATAAATAATTAATTTCTAAACTAGTGAGATGTATGTAAGTTTCCTATTTCAATCCAATTTATCTCTTTAGTTGCTCTAAAATGAATTGTGAACATTTACTAAAGGCAAATATAAAAGAATTCAATTTGGAAATAAATTACTCTCTATGTATAACTAAAAGAAGTACAAACAAGCCATGAAATTGAAAATGATAATGCAATTGTTACCTATCATATCAAAATTATTGAAACCTACCAAAAAAAAAAAATTAAAAAATTGCATGATTATCCCAATCAACACTGGCATCTTGCTATGATTTAGGTACGTGAAATAGATTTATAGGAACTTCTGCTACTGCAAATTTTAAATATTTTATATGTACTAAAAGGCAAAATTTACAGCTAAGAGAGGCTATTATAGGGAAGTAGTATGGTCATTTGTGTGAAAGTTCTTGATATTTGAGTCATTAATTAGTGTATTAAAATAAAATATTTATTACTCATAGCATTTACTATATGGGTCCCTAGTATTAGAACCACAGCTATATCTAATGTAACTAGGTTAATATTGTCTATAAAATAAAGTGTCAGTTCTTTTCAGATCGTTTGGTTTCACTTGTAGACCCTAGAACAATAATAATAATAATAATAATAAAA
>JAJOOO010007733.1:0-19852 GCA_029582685.1 Solanum piurae
ACCCCGAAAAATGAGGTTTACATGCCCTATTTATAGAAAACAAGTCCTAAATTAAAAGGGAAACAAAATAAGGAAAGTTTCGTTCAGGCACGCGTCTTTAATCCACGAGACTGACTCACGGACCATGAATGGATCTACGGTCCGTGAGTCCCTTTCGTCAGCCAGGACTTGGAAAATATTTCAGCGTCCAAAAATCAGCTTCTCTGAAGCAAACGACGGAACTGCAGTACGGACCGTAGATCGATCTACGGTCCGTCAATCCCCCTCCGTAGCTCCACACTTGAAATCTTCAAGATCAGGTACTGGAACCCTCGCAGTATCCATCTACGGATCAACAGTACGATCCGTAGATCCATCTACGGACCGTCAATGGCCACCGTGGTTCCACACTTGGTCAGATTTGCCTCCATGCCTTGGCTACTGATCTACGACCAACATCTACGGAGTGTCAATGAACCTACGGTCCGTAGATCACCTCCGTAGATGCCCTTTTCTGCATTTCTTTCAGCTGTCTCTTTAATTCCGCGCCTGAACATCTTTCCTGCAAAATATGATAAAAACACATAAAAATCAATATGAAAAGGCCCTAGACACACACAACTTGTAAGTTAAATGTATTAGAAATACCGTAAACTCAAGGTATATCAGAAGCCTTGAACCTACATAGAGTGTTCGCATCACAAAGCCTCAATTGAGGCCTAGGGGTTGTGGTTGGCATCTTCTAGAAGAAGCTAGATCATATGGAGGCAATTGCTAAGCATTTACTAAATTAGCGACGTGTTGGGGAATTGATGAGATGAGAGTGGAATCATGTCGAAAATCAAAAAATGAAACAAAGAATTTTCTCTGGGGTTTATTTACTCCAACCATCTTTAAAGTGACATCTTATATGGGCTGTTATGGTTTGGCTTGAATAAAATTTTCTTCCACAATAAATGCATTTGAAATATCGACACACCATCATGTCTCTTCATTTTCGTTACTTTCATTTTCATTATTTTGGGGAGCGGATGAGGAGTATTTATACAAAAGGGAAAAAATAGGGGGTTGGGGGTTGGGGGTTGGATTTGGAGATCAAATTGCTATGATTCCAATTTTGGATATATTAGAAAATTGTTGGTTGTTTTAATTAATTTCTTTATATGGCATTAGTGCATTTATTATATATGTGAACTAGTAAAACTATCCGCGCTTCGCGTGAGAATTTAATATCATGGAAATTATAAAATAATACTTAAAATCTATCGGTCATTAAAACTAAAACACTATATTATCTTACATACAAGATTACATAGTAATAAGCATTAATAATGTAAAGGAAAATGAAAATTATTACATCTTATCATTTATCCTTAATAACATAAGCATAATTAATGACTATAAAAATACATACCATGATCTGTAACATAAGCAATGGTGTCAGTGAGCCACTCAACAGGAGGAAAGTACACAAATATTTAATTGTGAAGAAGAAGAAGAAGAAGAGGTTCATAATTTTGGTTGTTTTAAAATGAGAGGAAATCCCTCTATTTATAAACAACAATGGGTAGTGTGAACAAATGTTTATTGTGCCTTATCGGAATGGTTACAACTATTTGGAAAAGTTGCTACCCTTCGGAAAGGTCACAACCTTTCATAAAAGTCACATCTTTTCATAAAAGTCACATCTTTTCATAAAAGTCGTTACTCTTCATTAAATTCGCAACTTTTCATAAAAGTCATATTTTTTTCATAGAAGTGGCAACTCTTCATTAAAGTCGCAACTTTTCATAAAACTCACAACATTTCATAAATTTCACAACTTTTCATGAAAGGGGAAGGCTAGTTTTGTAAATAATAGAAGTGTCAACTCTTCATTAATCGCAATTTTTCATAAAAGTCACAACATTTCATAAATTTCACAACTTTTCATGAAAGGGGAAGGCTACTTTTGTAAATAAATAAATTAAAAGGGAATTCTGTTTTGTAGTGGCGCCACGTAGGTGGGCCTAAAGTTCTCTTATATATATATATATATATATATATATATTTGTGTGTGTGTGATATATGATATATGATAAGAAGAAATAAGATATTAATAAATCACAAATTTTCAAAAAAAAATTATTTTGTTCTAAATACCCTAAACTTAGCGTTTTATTTAGAACCCCCTAAATAATTAGAAATTTTAACAACCCCTCTAAATTTGGTTATTTGATAGTCTTTACCCCGTACAATATTGTCCTAAGAGAAAGGAATACACTAACTTGTCACGTAGAAGTTTTATTCACTTGAATTTTTTAAGCTATTTTTAAAAAAAAAAAATGGGGTCATCAATTTTTTTAAAAGAACCGGCTAGAATTTCACTTCTTAAGAAAAAAATTAGGGATGATGAAATAGATATTTTACAATAATATCTTCTTAAGAAGGGGGGTGGTCATTGTGTATTAAGGTTATTTCCTAAATATTTTTTTTTTTAATGGTTGTATGCATTAAGAACTTGCATATATTCGAACTTGCTTGATAAAAGAAGTTTAAGATTTTAAAAAATGATTATTAACATGGATTTGGGGATACCAACCTCCATCTAATAGCTTGAGCTCGAGAGGAGATAGCTAACCTGAGGTCTTTGATAAATGAACAAATTAATTTGACACTCAAGTGCCGACAAGGACTTAAGATGATATTTTCTTAATTGGACCGAGATGCTTTAGGAGACTTTAGATTCATCAGCTTTGAACAATGAACACACCTATATGAGTTATAGTAAATAGTTTGTAAGAGTTCGAATATCTAAGAATTGTAACCCTAGTTCATCTTTATTATTCATTAAAACTCAAATACTTAAAGTAGTTAGTATTTCTCCTTCTAAAAAACCTCAATTTTTCAATAGTAATTACTAAGTAGAATTTAGATCGTAAAATATAAAAGATCTCTAACAACACTCTTTATGAGATTTGACCTCAACCTAGCTGGATCACTATATTTTGCAATCGATCGCTTTAATCCTGTAAAAAGGTGTAATTTGGACGGCATCAAGAGATCAATTATGCCAAGTAAATTCTATTATCCTTATGAGAATTTATCAAACAAGAGTTACAGTCTTAAGTTCATGCAAAATTTCTTCTATCATATAGGAATCATGGTCTCCGGACAATGCCTCAAGCAATCACATATCTTTATATATAACATAGGGGATAAAGGGATGAACTAATCTTGTTTAATAGTACTGCTGAATGATATAAAAAGAGATAGCCACATTATTTTTCATATATTTAATTAAAAACTTCAGTACTAATAATTTGAGAATTACATTCCAAACCACAACTACGACAATACAAGACATTGAAAACCAAACATCTCAAGTAAAAGTATAACTCAAAAATTATATCATATGTTTAATCCATATTATCAAATATTGTTGGTAGTTCCAAACATGATTGTTGCTTCTAAATTCTTGTTTGGAATTACCTCCACCGCAGTGCTTTGCTTTCTTGATTCTTTTTCCTGTGACAAAATAATACCCTTATCAATCATTAAATTAAATTTAGTTGCATTCAACAAATATTTTTCCTTTCTTAACCAGACAATTAGATACATGGCCATGAAATAGGGATATATTTAGTGGAACAAAATTAATTAGGAGTAGTATTTTTATGTGAAAGTAAAAATTTAAGAATTGTCAAAAAAATGAAAGAAATGTTTTTTCTTTAAAAATAGAATGGAAATAAAAGTAAGATAATCGAATTAAAACAGAAGGAATATTATTTTATATCAAAATCCTATTGCTATAATCTAGGTTTGAAAACCAAATGACAGCTAAGAAAATTAAAGGAGAGACATAAGAGTAAAAAACTAGGGTGGAAACCCTCCTCCCCACTATCACTTTACCTCCTTCGTATCATCATGACTCATGAATTCGATCAGTAAATATATCAACATAAATAAATAACAGATAAAGAACTAGAAAAACATGAAATCTTTTTTAGTGGTGAAGAAATGAAAAGATGAAGCAAGTAAAATTAATGAATAAACATGTTCCGAAAAAATCAAGAAGAATCAAAATAACTTTTTCCTCCTTTTTGGTAAGAGAAGCCTTGAACCTACATAGAGTGTTCTCATCACAAAGCCCCAAATGATGCTCAGGGAGTTGTGGTTGGCATCTGCTAGAAGAAGCTAGAGATGGAGGCAATTGTTGAGCATTTGTTGAATCAGCGACGTGTTAGGGAATTGATGAGATGAGAGTGGAATCATGTTGAAAATCAAAAATGAAACAAAAAAAATTCTTTGGGGGGTTCCTTTAACCCAACCATCTTTAAAGTGACACCTTGTATGGGGTGCTATGACTTGGCTTGAATAAAACTTTCTTCCACAATAAATGCATTGAAATATCGATACACCATCTTGTCTCTTCATTTTCATTATTTTGTGGAGAGGATGAGGAGTATTTATACAAAAGGGAAAAATTAGAAGAGGCCGGGGATGGATTTGGAGATAAAATTGCTTTGATTCCAATTTTGGATATATTAGAAAATATATTGACTGTTTTAATTAATTTCTTTATGTGGCATTAGTGCATTTATTATATATGTGAATAAGAAGAAATTAGATCTTAAAAAATCACCAATCTTCATATTTATTTTTTATTTTGGGCTAAATACCCTAAACTTAGCGTTTTATTTAGAATCCCCTAAATAATTAAAAAATTTAACTACCCCTCTAAATTTGGTTATTTGATAGTCTTTACCCCGTACAATCTTGTCCTAAGAGAAAGGAATACACTAACTTGTCACGTAGAAGTTTTGTTCACTAGTCATTTTTTAAACTTTTTTAAAAAAAAAAATGGGGTCATCAATTATTTTTTTAAAACCGGCTAGAATTTTCAATTCTTCCCTAATCTAACTTTCTATATTTCATGCTCCTTGTCTTCAAATCAAAGGGAAAATTGTACAAAATATGTGCTGAAATTTCATATATTTGAATGGTTATCACTATACAAAAAAAAATTGTGTATTGTTGGTCAGATGCTCAAGCCAATATGAAAATCACTAGAGGAAACTAATGCTTTGGTTGCTAAAATTGTTTCAAAGCAACCTGTAGATATTGAAGACATGAGAATCAATGAACTTTTTCTTGTTTTCTTTAGTTTGAAGTGTATTTGTGCTTTAAGTTGTCAAAGAGTTAATGAAAAAAAAGGATGCTTTGTGTATTGTGATTGTCATAGTGAGTAGCAAATTACAATTACGAATTTTCGGAGGCTAAACAATAAACATAGAGTGCTAAAAATGATTAAGTAAAATGGTGCACTTAAACTATTTGATAAATTGTAAATGAATTTTTCAGAGATATTTGTCGAAGTCTAAGTAGCAATCCGATACCTAAGGGAAAATGTAAGAAGTCCCCTAAGTGTGGATATGAGTCATTGATTGAGAGTCTTCGGACTTTTTTTATTTTTTATAAATGTATACTCACCCCCCATTGCTTACAATAGATATAGGCAAAAAAAGAACTACTTCATTATAGGCTTTTTCTTCACAATAACAAAAAAAAAATTAAATGCCACTTGCATTTAGCAATGAGCAGCAAATAATGCAAAAAAGAGGAAAAAATTTGAACTGTTGGGGCCCTTGAAATTTACATCTGACGCGCATAACTTGGATGTATTTCACGCACTTTGCCTGGTGGAGTTAGAGTGTTTTTTTGTTTAAGTTTTGATTAGTTAAAGGGCCTAGTTGTGCACTAACGAAGTTAAATATCAGAGTTATAATTTGAAGTCAAGTTAAGGATTTAATTTATGCAATATTCCTTATTTTTAATTAGTTTCTTACTCTTAAAAATCAACAATCGTAGAATAACCGCATAACCTCTCCATCTCTATATTTTGATAAGAAAAAATTAATGTATACGATATTAGATGAGAGCTCTCTTTAGGTTACTCTAGATGGGGACACTATCGTTTTTAGTTCATACATATATAAAAGAAGTTTAAGGCTAATAACTCAACCTTCTTCTTGATGTTTGAATTTTTGCATTATTTAAGTCTCCTCATTTGTCATATCATCATAGGAACTTTGTGATGATCATAGTATACTTAGTTTTCTCTAGTTCTTATTTTCTCCATGCTTGTTAATTAGTAGAGGTTGTTACCTCATTAGGATTAGTAAGGTAAGACCTATATCCCCCTTGCTTGTACTTATCGACGTTGAGAATTTTATTTTATTATTAATAAAATGCCGCTAGACTCAATGGATATTAGTTAAACTCTTGTTGTTTTTCCCGGCTGTGTAATATCAAATGGCAATTTTGCTTTAGCCAAGTAATTGTTCTCTTAATTATAGGTTTAGAAGAAATATACCTAAAATTAAAGGAGTCATTAATTAATGAGAGTTTAAATACTCAAATTGAAGGAAAGAAAGTTGCATATATAGTTTTTGATGGGTTCAACCCCAGTACTTCATAAAAGGAATGCAAGTAAATGTTGATCCAAAATTATTAATGAAACGATAAAAGTACCTATTATAAATTTATAACAATAACATGCATGGTATCAAAATTAAAAAGTACAGATCGATTAATGTTCCATATCTTCATCCTCTCATCGTCTAATTTTCACTAAGCTCTCCTTATAATAAAAAACTCCACAACTGTCATCATACTCTGCATCTTTTCTCAAGCCCGGATGTTGAAATCCAAGATGTCTCGTCTTGTTAGTCCGAACATCATAGGAGACTAGTTGAGAATCTTTAGTTGCCAAAATGAGAAAGCTATCATAACAAGACTTAATCCTAAAGAAGCATTGAAAGGTAACAAGTTTGTTCCATACACCTGGTTGGATCATTACCCATATATCATAAGCAAACATAGTACGCGGGTTCAAGTTCAAGATGGCAATGGAACTATCAACCGACATCAAACCCAACATGTTAGTATCAACAGATTGATGATCTGGCCCTTCAATCTCTTTAAACATTTCACTCCCAAAGTCGAACAAAAGAATGGTGTAATTACTATGGCGGCCCCCAGTTAGCAGCCAGTAATAAGCTCCATTCAAATAAGCAGTACAAAATGAGTGTTTCACATCTGTAAAGTAAGGGATTTTAGGTTTGAAAATTCTCCACAAGTCCCTAGAACACGAGTAGACCGATGCATAATGTTCACACAAATTATTAATGTGAAAGTAAACCACTTTATAGTCATAAGTCAAGGGGTCCAATCCAAACCCGAAGACCGGGGCATCATGGATTGTGGCTACTGGGATAGGGAGACGGAGGGGTCTCACCTCCATAGTCGCAGGATTCCATAATGCACATGAAACCTCACGATCAATTTCTCCAACCATAAAAAATAAGCCATCCACAGAACCGAAGAGTTGTTTCATACCTATGAACCTTCGCTGATGTTCTTCGGAAATCAAGGTTATGGAAAGGTCGTCATCATCATCAATGTCACCATTATCATAAATCAAGAGTTGTGAGGATCTATGATTTTTCAAGTGTTGTTGAACAAATTCAGGGGTTTTGATAAGAGCGCACCAATTCTTACAGACGCATTTGAATCTCAACAACGACTTCACATGACACCTCAACAAAATCTCCTTCACTATATCTTCAGGGGAATTAGCCAGACAACCATCCATAGTAGTAGGGCTGATGAAAAGATATGAGGAGGGATTCAACCAGCAATTTGCTTCCTTAAATAGACAAGCAAAAAATTCCTCATTTTACCATCATTAAATTTTATTCTACTTTTAGTCATGCAAATTAAAATACTTTGACTACATTTCTCATATTAAATTTTACTCTACAATTAGTCATGCAAATCTAAATACTACTTCCTCCTTCTCATTTACTTTGAATACTTTTTCCTTTACCAGCCAATTAAGGATTTAGAATAAATTATTTACTAACTTTATCCTTTAATTCTTTTACATTATTCTATTTATGTCTTAGTCAAACGATTATTTAATTTTAAGGGCAAAGGAATAATTTTATGTAATTCTATCTTGATTTTATAAATTGACAAATAATTTAGAACAAATGCTTTAAGTAATGTGAAAAAATAATATGGGAGGAAGGAAGTATGAGAAAGAATATATTTTATAGCTTAAAAGAAAAAGAGAAAAGCAATACTCATTCCATCCATTTTTACTTATTCAGTATAGAACTAAACCGCAAGCACCTTAAGCAACTTTTAGTAGACTACCACAAAACTGAAGGGAGAAGAAAAAATGACTTCCTGATTATTATTGAACTTCATTTTGCCAATGATTCTACAAGCTAATTTCCCTAACACAATTTTTTCATATTTGTCTAGTTCTTTCTCTTATAGGAAAAAATTTGCTTTTCTAGTTTTCGCCTGGGTAGGATTCACCAGCCGCTAGATATAGCACATAAGCCAACAGTAGTATGAATGGGTTTCAATCATAACAAAAACCTCATCGGAAACTCAAAAAGACTGTTGAGAAGATTAAAAGCAGGATGGTGCTTCAATCCACCATGATTTTTTTCTTGGGAAGGTCAAGCTCCTCAAGAACAATATGTTTCTTTCCTAAGGAACTATTCATAGATATTGTGTAGGACAAAATAGGGATACAAAAAGTAGTCCATGAGAACACAATCCGCTCAATTCAGTCCATTGAAAAAATTGATAGATATGTAGTCCAAATTAACTTATGATGAACAGCATTATCAAAATATTTATAAAGAGATATTTTAAATTAATTTAGAAGATCACTTGTTAACCTTCTTAGCCATATCATGTGCAAATTTACTCTAGTTTTATATATGTAATCTCTACTAGTTTTTTGGTGTTAATTAGGGAGGTTTTTTGTTTTATGTCCCCCTCTCTTGTAATTATTTCTAATAAAATAAGGCAGGGGCCAATGCCAAACCCCATTTTAATTATTTTATTCTTAAGAAAAGGAAGACCCTGCCCATTGGGGTTAAAACCTGGTTGAAGAAAGACCAGCAGTCTTTTAAAAAAAAAAAATGAAAGACCAACATTCAAGATTCGAGATTAAAAAAATTATTTTCTAATTCACTATCAATCTTGTAGAGCAATATGCAACTATTAACACAACAATAAATTTTATCATACGATAATTCTAACTTGAAAACCAATCTCTTTGTCTGATAGAAATTCTTAGGTAAGATAAACTCTGAATTAACTAGTTCACTCAAAAGATCAACAATTGAGTTCATAGTCACATGAGAAACACTCCAATCTAATTTAATATTCATTAATTTAATTACAACTAACAAGGCAGAATGCGGACTCCCTTCACATAGTGGACAACTAGCCTCTTCTAATTGTTCATAGAAACATTTTACTTCTTCATTAGGAGATTCATCAAAATATTGTTCGGATTTCATCCCACCTTGAATCTCAAAAGCATCATTGACCATTTCATGAACTCTATCATGTTGAAATGCATCATGTTGAACCCTATCATGTTCAACCCTAATTTGGTCATGTGGTGCAAGAATATTATATTCATCCATGGGCAGCAAATTATAAAACATGTCATTCAATACATCTATTTCTTCATGATCATCCCATATAAAATATCTACTCTTAAATCTATTACGACACAAATGAACCATAAGTGTATCTGAATTTAAAAAAAATCAAGCACCTACATGCACTATAAGGACATCTAATCAATTCATTATTCTTTAAATTATCAAGTGTTAGTGCATGATCAATAAAACTTCTTACACCGTCAATAAACTCAGGTTTTAAACCACTGCACCAGTTTTATAATGCATGTTATACATCCACAAATGATGATACATCTATAAAATTATATATTGTCAATTATAAATTAAATTTATTAATAATTTAATTAGATTAAACTAATTTATATTGTCAATATATATTTATTATTACTTAATAATTATATTTGTAATTACTTATATATATTTAGTTAATTTATATACCTAAGTTCGTAAATACAACATTTCAAGTTCAACAAAATTCAAGCTTCATTAGTTCATAAACACTACATTTCATCAAGATTTCTAATGTTTACCAACTAAGTTCATAAATTTTACAATTCAATATATATTTCTAAAATTCACAACTTAAAGTTCATATATAAATCCTACAGTTAATAATTCAACATTTCTATAGTTTAAGCTTAATTCGTTCATAAAGACTAGAATTCATCAGGATTACTAAAGTTCATTACCTAAGTTAATAAATTCTACAATTCAAGATTTATTAAGTTCATAAATCTTACAATAATTCAATATTTCTAAAGTTTAAATTTAATTAGCTCATAAAGACTACATTTCATCAAAATTTCTAACGTTCACAACCTAAGTTCATAAATTCTATAATTCAATATATATTTCTAAAGTTCACAACCTAAAGTTCATATATAAATCCTACAATTAATAATTCAACATTTCTAAAGTTTAAGCTTAATTAGATCATAAAGACTACAATTCATCAAGATTGCTAAAGTTCACAACCTAAGTTCATAAATTCTACAATTCAAGATTTCTAATGTTCACAACCTAATATTTCATAAATCCTACAATAATTCAAGATTTCTAGAGTTTAAAACTTAATTAGTTCATAAAGACTACATTTCATCAAATTTCTAACGTTCCGCACCTAAGTTCATAAATTCTACAATAATTTAAGATTTCTAAAGTTTAAGCTTAATTACTTCATAAAGACTACAATTCATCAAGATTTCTAAAGTTCAAACCTAAGTTTATAAATTCAAGAACAATTCAAAATTTCTAAATTAAGTTCACAACTTAATTTCAAATAAAAAATCCTATACAATTCAAGATTTCTAAACTCTAATTAGCGTAATTAGTTCATCAAGACTACAATTCAACAAGATTCCAAGTTCTAAGTTTAAGTTCTAAATTCAATTTATAATTAAGTTCTAAGATGTAATTACAAGTTATAATTAAGTTATAAGTTCATGACATTCAAGTTGATTTTTTCTTAGTTAGAGTACAAAAATTTTGAATTTCAAGTATAACTAAAGTTCAAAATCCTAAAATTCAAGTTCATGAAAACATGAAGTTCTAAGTTCTACTTAATTAGTTCTAAAGTTATGTCAAAATTTATACAAACAAAAAAAAATTCTAAGTTCAACTTCAAAAGATTCAACAAACTACATAGAATAAACTAACTAATAAATCAAAAATTACTCGAATTGAAAAAACTAACCCTAACCTTAATTTAATGAGAAGAGAGAGGATGAAGGGGCAGCGGGGTCACCGACACAGTAGGGAGGCCAGCGGCAGCTCCAGGACCTACGAGGGTGGAAACAGTAGGGAGGGCGACGGCAGAAGCGAGGAGGGCGGCGGCGTCTGGTGGCAATTTAGAGAGAAGAAGAGAGGAGACGAGAGAAATAGGGAAGGGAAAAAATGAAGAAAAAAAAACAGATCTGGTTCTCCAGATATTTTAATAAAAGTAACGGACAACATCGCGAAGTCTGTCGCTATTTTGATCAAACATCATCTATATATATATATTATTAAAAGTGGGAAAAATCTAAGTCAAAAGTTGGATTACGAAACTACCCCATACCTATTAATTTATTTTCTTAAATTTTTTTTTTTTTAAAATTCATTTAAAATCAACTTCATAACTACACCTCTTCATTTTCATAACTTATCCTAATAATATTCATTAAATCTACTTCTTTTTAGCTTCCATTTGGTTAAAAGAAATTTTCACATTCTTTTACCTTTAATAAAATTAATAGTTTGTCTTTGGGTCATTATCAAATTATTGTATGCTTTCTTTTTAAAAATACTCAATATTTGATGTATTCTTAGCACTTTCTCCAACAAAACTATATTTTTTTTATATTAATTCCTAGACCTTTGTTTTGCTCTTAAAATTTTTGTTCTCGTTTGTTCTTTGTTGTTCTTTGCTTGCATTTTAAATCTTCAGAATTTGATTCATATTATACGGCTTATTTTGCTTAGTCATTTTTTGAAATTCTAGCATTCGCTCAATCTCTTTATTTTCTTCTCTATTATTTTAAGAAATTTGTACGAATTGGCATAGAATACACGTGAAACGCCTGTGATCGAGAACTAGTTTTAAAAAAATGACGGACTAAGTGACGTTGTATGTTGCTCTATTAAAATGTTTGACCAACATTTTGATCAAAACTGCAACGGACTAAGAAGCGTCGTCCGTCTCTTATATTAAAAAAATTGAGAAATTAAAATTAGTTAAAAACGACACACGGTGTCATAATTAATTAATTTTTACATAAATATATTTTTATTAAAAGTAACGGACGGTCACCCTACCTATATTAAATAATTAAATAATAATTATATATATATATATATATATTTGGTGCAAAATTTGTAGGGCTGGGAATAATTTGGTCGAAATCGAAAAAATCGACCGAACTGATTCTTTTTAATTTCGGTTTCGGTTTTTTGGTTAAATCGGTCGGTTTCGGTTTTCAATTTTAAAATTTTGGTAATTCGGTTCGATTTTCGGTTTTTAAGTTTTTTATTTCGGTTAACCGAAAAACCAAATTTATGTAATACATATTTACTACATATATATTTTTAAGAGTTAATTGTTAAGAAACATAACTAAAAGCCCAACCCAACTAAGCCCAATAGCCCCTTATATCCCTAAATCATTATCCACCC
This sequence comes from Solanum piurae, assembly GCA_029582685.1. NCBI lineage: Eukaryota > Viridiplantae > Streptophyta > Magnoliopsida > Solanales > Solanaceae > Solanum > Solanum piurae. Next base: position 12,630 of record JAJOOO010007733.1, read on the forward strand.
TAAATCCCTAATTCACAATTCACAATTCACATTTCAGTTTTCACACCAAAGTGCCAAACTAAGTTCTGCCTTCTGCGCGAGTGAAGAGTGAAGAACAGCCGCAAGTACGCGACTACACGAGGCGGCGAGCTCAGCCATCGACCTGAAGAGTAAGTTTCTTGGCCGCGATTCTCCTTTGTTGCTATTGTCGTGCTCAGCACCCTAAATCCTTTGTTTTCTTCATACTTTATACATATCAGTTTGTTGTGAGTTTCACTGATTTTCGTATGGGTTCTAAGTTCTCACATCTTTTCTTCTCCTTTTTCGCAGATGACAGAAATCGGAAGTAAGATAAATGAAAGTGGGGCTTCAAATGAAACCATACATAATACTCCATCTCCGAATGAAGTTGAAGCTGACATTGAAGCTTCAAAGAAAAGAAAAGCCATGGAACCTAGGGCTGCTTGTTGGAAGCATTTTGAGAATTTCATGAAAGTTACAGTGCCACAATTTCATATTCCTTCTCGCAGAACTTTGACAAGAGATTGTTATGAACTCTATGGTGAAGAAAAAAAACTCTTGAGGAAGTCTTTCAAAGAAGCACATCCAAAAGTTTGTCTTACGACAGATACTTGAACGTCTATTCAAAGAATCAACTACTTGTGTCTAACAGTCCACTTAATAGATAGAAATTGGACTTTGCATAAAAGAATTATAATTTTTTGTCCTATTTCTAGTCATAAAGGTGATGATATGGCAGCTTCCATTACTAATTATTTGCTTGACTGGGGTTTGGATAATGTGTTTACCATAACAGTTGATAAAGCTAGTTCCAACAGTGTTACTGTTAAAGAAATATCTAAGTAACTGACTAATTGGGAAACCAACATAATGGAGGGTCAGCATCTTCATGTGAGGTGTATGGCGCATATTCTTAATCTTATTGTGCAAGATGGATTGAAGGAAGTTGGTCAGTCAGTTAAGCGAGTGAGACAAGCCATGAAATACATTAGACAATCTCCTGCAAGAATTAAAATATTTAAAGAATGTTGTGAATCTCAATTGATAACTTGTAAGAAATCATTATGTTTAGATATTCCTACTAGGTGGAACTCTACATACTTGATGCTTGATACTGCACAACACTTTGAACTTGCATTTGAAAGATATAGATTTTATGATATTGGGTTTCTTGATTATCTTCGTACCCATGATTGTGAAGATGGAACTAAAGCAGGTGTCCTCACTAGTGTTGATTAGAAAAATGTGAGGTCAATGATTAAGTTTCTTGAAACTTTTTATACACTTACTTTGAAGATCTCTGGTTCAAAGTATGTTACAAATAATGTGCATTTTATGGAAATTGCTGAGCTTGATCTTATTTTGAAAGAGATGACAGAAAATGAAGATTCTAATTTGAAAAAAATGGCAGAAAGTATGAGAGACAAATTCAGAAAATATTAGGGTGAACCAAATAACATGAACAAAATGATTTTTATATCAGCTGTGTTGGATCCTCGAAACAAGCTTGATTATGTTCGTTTTGCAATTGGTGATATGTTTGGAAAAACAATTAGGGAGCCACTTGCAGATGCAGTGGATAAATATATAAAATCTTTGTTTGATCATTATGTTAAGAAATCATCAAAAATTTCTTTATTTTCATTATCTTCACCTACTTCATCTGGGAACTCATTGAGTATATCTAGTGTGAATGGTGATGACAACTTTCAAAAAAGAGGATCAATGAGAACGAAACTAGAATTTGTGAGGCATAAAGTAGTTAGTGGAAGTTCAAGTAGTAAATCAGAGTTGGGTAGATATCTTGTTGAAGATGTTGAGCCAGAGACTGATGATTTTGATATATTAAAGTGGTGGAAATTTAATGAGCCAAGATTTCCTATTCTTGCTGAGATGGCTCGTGATGTATTAGCCATGCCTATTTCAAGTGTCGCATCTGAATGCACATTTAGCACAGGAGGTCGCATTCTTGATACTTTTAGGAGTTCATTGACTCCTAAACTAGTGCAAGCTCTTATTTCTCTTCAAGATTGGTATAGAAGTGAACCAATTCCAATTAATGTTGAGGAAGATCTAGAGTATCTTGAGCTACTTGAACTTGGTAAGAATTTAATATTTTGTATTCATTATATCAAAAATAATTTCTTATTTATGTTGCTTATATCTAACAAGTTCTTTCATGTTTTTATAGATATGGCTCATAGTGGAAATGAATCTAGTATTGTGGATGTGTAGTTATAACTATCAAGCAGTAAGTAAAATTTAATTTAAAATCTTTTTCTATTAGCATTCGACACTTGTTTTTCTCTTTTTTTCGTTGAGTTGAGTTTACTTTCTATCATATATCTAAAGAGTTCCATTTTCTCTCAGACATATTTATAGTTTGGATGTTATTATGGTGAACTGATCGAGTTGGACTGTAGTGTTGTTGTTGGACTACAGACTGCAGTGTTGTTGTTGGACTGCAATGAAATGCACATAAGGAATGCCAACTTTCTTCTGATAGAGTTGGAATGCAGTGTTATTGTTGATTCTTATTGTCTTGTTGATTCTTGTTTTGACTACTAATTATTATTTTGTATTGCTGGACTGTTGGTTCTTGTTTTGTACTATTATTGATGTCTAATACTCTTGGTTTCTTAGCTTTTTGTTGCAATCTTGAACTTGAAGTAGTGTCACTTTGTAATTTTGCTTTTGAATAGTAAATTAGTGATTAGTGTTTCAACATTCATGTATGTGTTTATGTCTTGATAATATTCAATTATATTCTTCCCAGTTCCCACAGGCAGTAAGCACTAGTGTAACATGGACTTAGTTTTTGCACTTAGTATGTGTGCAGGATAGTCACTTATTAAGTGCACATCAATAATTGATTGATTGACCATACAAAGTGCACATAATTTGTAGGTAGTGTACACTTACCTAGTAGGTAGGAAAAACATTATTTGCATATTAGTAATGTACACTTACTTTGATTAAGGATATCGTAGGTAGTACAGTAGTAGACACTGATATGTAGTGTGTATGTGTTAGTGTGTTACTGATCAGTGTTTCATGTATGTGTTGATGATATTCGAACCAAAAAAATTAACCAAACTAAACCGAACCGAAATTGTAAAAACCGAACTGAACCGAATTTATTTCAGTTCAATTTCAGTTTGTATTTTTTTCAAACCGAATTTCGTAGACCGAACCGAACAAACTGAATGCCCAGCCCTAAAAATCCGCAAAAATGAATAAATGACAGACTTAGAGTCACTATCTTTCGTTTTTAATCAAAATAATAATAACGGACACCGTCGCAAATAACATCGCTTTTGTAGAGCGACACCGTCCGTCATTTTCCTTTCCATCGTTTTTCACCACCATTAAATTTTATTCTACATTTAGTCATGCAAATCCAAAATACTTTGACCACTTTCTCATTTTAAATTTTATTCGATAATTAATCATGCAAATCTAAATACTACTCCCTCCTTCTCATATTACTTTGACTATTTTTCCTTTTACCAGCCATTTAAGGAATAAGAATAATTTTCTTACTAATTTTATCCTTTAATTCTTTTAAATATATTTTATTTATGATCTTTCTATAAAATTTTAATTAATTTTATCTAGATTTTATAAATCGACAAATAATTTGAAATGGATATTTTACGTAATGTGAAAAAGTAATATGGGACGGAGGAAGTATGAGAAAGAATATATTTTATAGCTTAAAAGGACAATGAAAATACATAAACAATATTCATTCATTTCATTTTTACTTGTTTAATATAGGACTAAACTCGTAAGAACCTTAACCAACCTTTAGCAGACTCCCGCAAAATTGAAGGACAAGGGAAAATGACTTACTTCTAATTATTTGAAGAGAAGTGAAAAAATGAACTAGATAGGATCGTTTGGGGAATTTTCTGAGTTTGTATTTCTTTATGCTCCTCTATTACAAAGCTACTTAGTATATACAAGTAACAAAGGGACTGAAATGTAATAAAATAAAGCTTATAACAAACTACAGTTGTGTGACATCAAAAGATACCACCTGTACTATTTTCTGGAGGCATCTAATCTAGACTATGTATGCTAGTATCTATACATGCATATGTATCTATACATCAGAAAGATAAGTGAGCTTGCTTTCATACAATAGGCAAGACTCCTAAAAGCCCAAATAAAATTGTTCATTAAGCAATAGAGGTCATATCAGTTGCCTTTCTTCTTTCTCTTTTCTGATCATCATCTTCTTTCTTAGGATAAAGCGGGGCACCGAAAACATCCCCCCTCAAGTGGGAGACCGGAGATCGGATTCCCAACTTTCCAATGAAGTGTCGGTGTAGTGGTCTTGACAAAACCTTGGTGAAGAGTTCTGCCAATTGAGAAGAAGATGGAACAAAATACAATGAAATCAGTCTATCAAGAAGCTTTTCACGAACGAAGTGACAATCCAATTAAATATGTTTCATTCGTTCGTGAAATACAGGATTGCGAGCAATATATATGGCAGCCTGATTGTCACAATGAAGGTTGATAGGTAGTGGAAGAGAAAGAGAGAGATCAGAAAGAGGTCGGACAAGCCATGAAATCTCTGCAACTAATCGTCGCATGGATTGATATTCCGCTTCAGTTGAAGAGAGGGATTCCACAGTTTACTTCTTCGATTTCCAAGAAATAGGAGAACCACCGAAACTGATATAAAATCTACCAAGACGTGTATCGGAACACGCAGCTCAATCTGCATCACACAAAGCAAAGATCTGAAAAATATGATCACGATTCATAAAAAGCCCAAGATTTGGATCCTTTTTCAGATATCTCAAGATGTGAAAAGTAGCATGTAAAAGACCAGATCTAGGTAACTGCATAAATTGACTCAAAGTTTGAACAACTTATGATAAATTCAGACGTGTATGGGTCAAAAAATTTAGTTGCCCCACTAAACATCGATAAAAGGTTAGATCTTGAAGAAGAGGACTAGAATCGGAGTTCAATTTTACCGATGGATCTAAAGAAGTGGAAGCAGTGTGAGTACCAATGTTATGATAATCAGATAGCAACTTAAGAGTGAATTTTCTCTGTGTGATTACAAGTCCATCTGACTCGGGTAAAATCTCCATACCCAAAAAACAACTTGCCCTGCCCAAATCTTTGATTTTGAATTCTTTATCTAAGAAAAGCTTCAACTCTCTAATTTCCTCAACGTCATTGCATGTCATCAGAATATCATCAACGTACACTGCAATGATAGTAATCGATGCACCAAAAGATTTAGAGAACAAAGAATAGTCATTCATGAAATGCGAGTAACCCCTTGTACTCAAAGCTGAAGACAACCGTGAATACCACTGTCGTTGCATCCTTTCCACTTTCCAAACATAGGTGAGTCTTCCTTTGGAATTTCAATGTTTATATTTATGAAATCTAACTTGTTCTTAGCTGAAAATGATATTAACACTCCTCCTTTCTAGTTTCTATAACTGGTGCCATCAAAAATCACGTTGATAAGGTTCAGGTGAATTTGATGGTGTAAGATAGTAAGGGTGATTTGAATTCACTACATCTTTGTTGGCAGTGCTAGATTTAGAAACAAGAAGAATAGTAGTTGCATCTCCCATTTTGAATATCAAATAAGAAGAAGAAACGTATGAAGAGAATCAGAAAAAAAAATGGAAAGAAGAAGAATGATGATGAATCCTTTTAGTTTTGCTCTGATACCATGAAGAGAAGTAAAAAAAAATGAACTAGATAAGATCGTTTGGAGAATTTTTTGAGTTTGTATTTCATCCTGATCCTCTATTACAAAGTTACTTAGTATTATATACATGTAAGAAAGGATTTGAAATATAAGAAAATAAAGCTTGTAACAAACTACAGATGTGTGACAGCAAAAGATACCACTTGTACTATTTTCTGGAGGCATCTATTCTAGACTATGTATGCTAGTATCTATACATGTATATGTATCTATACATCAGAGTGAATATTGGATAAGTAAGCTTACTTTCATATAATGGGCAAGACTCATAAAGGCCCAAATAAAATAGTCCATTAAGCAATAGAGGCAATATCAGTTGTCTTTCTTCTTTCTCTTTTCTGATCATGATCTTCTTTCTTAGGATCAAGCAGATCATCGGAAACATTATTGAACTTCATTTCGCCAAAAAATCAGCAAGCTAATTTTTGTAGGACTTTTATAAATACACTGAAGAGACAAGACACCGACAACTTTTAACTTTAATTTGTTCTAAGCAAGTAAACAACGTGACAGATTAATGAATACAATTGTATCACTCTAATGTATGTATCAACATACAGTTTTGTATCACCCTTTATATATCAACTTGTATCTATCGAATATAATGTATATTGCTATATTTTTGTACCATGAATATACATACAATCAATACAAATGCAAATGAATATTATTATTTTTAATGTTAAAATGCATTTTGCTAAAACAAGTGCGCGTAACCTTTGTATGCAAGAGTAAAACTTGAGTATATATTATAAATTGGAATAAAGGGAGAAATCTGTACACATTTAAAATTTATACTTTGACTATATAAATAAGAATTAACATTTTTACTAATTTTATCCATTATACTCTTTTGACTAAATGTATAAAAAAATGATAATGGAGGATAAGTCTTTTGAAACTTTTAAAATATTTATGTATGTGATCAATATTGTTTACAGGCATGAAAATCTATATACTCGACTACATAAATAAGAATTAACATTTTAATTAATTTTATCAATATACTCTTTTGACTAAATGTATACATGAAAAAAAAATTAACAATGGAGGAATTCTTATGAAACTTTATAACCAATACGGTTTACACCTTCAAAAAAAGAATTAATTTAAGGGCTAAATAGAAAAAAAATTAATTTTATCTTTATTTTGTAAATTGCTAACTAATTCGGGATGAATATTTTTTAGTAATGTGAAAAAATAATATGGGACGGGATCCAAGTACCAACATTCTTCTACATGCTCTGTTGTTGATCTATTAGGAGTTTGCTTCAGAAATGTATGTTTTGTTGTAGTATGAATTTATTTAAACAATTAATGCACTTTTTTGACTAAATGTGTACATGAAAAAAAAATTAACAACGGTAGAATTTCAAGTCTCCAACTTATTCTCTACTCAAATCTTCAAACAATTTTACATACTTATAAGCTCAATTACAAATATTGAATGCATACATTAGAACTATGAAAT
>JAJOOO010007734.1:0-12677 GCA_029582685.1 Solanum piurae
GAGATGATTCTAACGGAGAAGTAGCGAGCACTTATTATGTACATGTAATGAGCATAGAGAGATGTCTGATTCTGATGAGTGAAGATAATTCAACCTGTACTCTTTCGTTACTCTTGCATTCTCTACATCATTTGGAGCTGTGCTTCTATGTCTTTCCAATTCTCATTCAATAACTCATCTTGCTTTTACATTCATCGTACATCGACTTATGCTTTTTTGTGTAATTTATGTAGCTTATATTTTCATGACCAAAAAGAAAGATGTGGGAACTGAGGCAGGAGAAGTGTCAGATATTCCTAGCAGTTCAGTTTCATCAACAGCTGCAATTACTGCAGTTGCTGAAAAGCAAGCAACTGTTCCAGCTCTTGTGCAGCCTGCTATTGTTCATGAACCAATACCAGAAGATCAACAACGAGAACTAATGAAGTGGATATTGGAAGAGAAGAGAAAACTTAAGCCAAAAGATCCAGAGGAGAAAAAGCGCATTGATGAGGAGAAAGCTATGCTCAAGCAGTTTATTCGAGCCAAGTCCATTCCAAGTTTGTAATGGAGACCCTTCACAACTTTGATACTACTAGCTTGGAGATGTACAAAGGTTGGATTTTCCCTTTTCACTGCAAATATGGCACTGAAGAATCAAATTGCTTGAACAATGAATGTATATTGGATCTTTTTCAGAATTGCTTGAACAATGAATGTACATTGGATCTTTATCCGAATTGTTGACTTTTACCAGAAATTTGTAAATAGAGTGCTTTTCTCATAAAATGCAGCAGTGGAACTTGTAGTAATGCAAGTTTGGTGTATCAAAACAATCATAGACGAGTGAGGATTATTCTAGTGGTTGAACCCCTACACTTTTGACCACAAGGTTTGGTTCGAGTCACTAAGGAAGAAAAAAGTAGCAACCACTGTTGGCCCTCGTAGAGTGTAGTGCTAACCTAACTCAGGCCAAAGCTCGTGCCTATGGTGGGGACTAAGTGGAAGCGAGAACATCTTAGAGTAATGCAAACATTAATGAGAATCCAATGCCTCAAGAATCGATGTTTCCCTCCTTGAGATAAACACAAGTAGATTGGGTACCAAAAATGGACCCCCCTTCAAATCGGGTCAAGTTATACTTGTTCAAGTTGACTCGATAGTGATACGATCAACTAAGCCTTATATGGCCACCCCCCGAGCAACTGTTCATGGCCATTATGGGGAAACCCATTACGAAGGAGATACATTAGTTACATTTATATATGAAAAATCGAGATCTGGTGATATAACACAGGGTCTTCCAAAAGTAGAACAGGTCAATACAAAAAAACATACTATTATGACTCACTTGTCACAAGTGATGGAAAGATATATGGCTTTTGATCAGAACTCCCTGGCTTGAACTGCTGATATAGCAGCAATATATAACTTTGATCACAAGAGTCGTACAAAGTAATTTACAGATGATCTGAAAATGCAGTCCTGTGACTACTATCCCTATCCCAAATAATAGAGGGGTTCCTTTTATCAAATGAGAGCTTTGGACTTAGACCCTCCAATTCGTCATTTCGTATAGAACCACTGTACCTTTCATACTGCATGAGGTGATTAGACAAAATCCTTCCACTTTGGCTTCCCACATCATACCTAGGTGTTGTAGACATTTTACCAGAATCCATCATCAGGTCACCTTCAAGAATTCGAAGTACCTGAGAAACCAAAATTACATGAGAATCCAGCCTATTCATGACTAAATTGCAAGAATCATAATCAAGATTGTAAAAAAAGTTTATGCAAAAAGGAAAGACATACTTGAGACATTCGAGGCCTAGTCTGAGGATCTTGCCTTATGCACAAAGATGCAGCATGCACCATGCAATACACCTCGTGCTCCTTGTAGCTGCTTCCTATCCGGGCATCTATTAACTCATCGATTGCACATTCTTCTAACAATGGACGTGCCTGAAAATGAATTCATGACAAATTCATTGATATGTTAAAGGGGGAAATGGAAGGAACTCCTGCATATCTGTATAACTGCTCCCTTATTTCAGAACAAAAACAGATGTAAAATAAGATGTTGAAGTATACCCATTCTGTGAGACACTGCTGGCCTTTAGGCCTGTTAAGATCCACTGCTTTACGACCAGTAACAAGCTCTACGAGCACCACACCAAACGAGTAAACATCAGCTTTCTCAGTAATTTGGCCACTTTGAGTATACTCAGGAGCCAAGTACCTAAATACAGAAAATTAGCTTATAAGTTCTGCAATGGCATATCAAAAGTAAAATACAAACAACTTTCCAAGGCCTAACCCAAATGTTCCAAGTACTCTTGTTTCCACACATGTATCACCATCCGGTTGCCATCTAGCCAAACCAAAGTCTCCGACCTAGAAAACAAAGGTGAAGCAAGATTAGTATAGTTCAAGTACTGCTTAAAGCACAATAAATTCATGATGTTAACTTGTTCACAAAGGTGATCTCCTTTTGTTGTTTTCGTCTTCCAATCAGTTGCTTGAAAATCTATGGAGAAGCACTAGGAATCTGTTTGATTTGTTATATATACTAAGCCGACAAGAAAAATCAATTGATCTTAGAGAGAATAGAATAATTGATGTGACCATGTATATTAGTGATACACCTAAAAGAAATGTCATATTTCCATTTAACTGCTAATCTATATCTCCGTCTTGTCAATGGTAATTGGACAGGTAGATCCATGTAAGAGAATTTTGACAAGTCATTAGCTATCAAGAATAGGTACACAGGGAAATATGAGACTTGTGCAGACTTTTTTTATGCTCCGAAGGAGCCTTGGCTAGAAGTAACATTTATCTTGAATAACTTTCTTATTAGTAAGAGATTGTCCATACTAGTGGTTCGAAGTCATGAGTGATGAGAATGTTGTTGGGTCTCATGTCCCGATGGACAATGCAGCCCACTCTGCACTCTTCATGAAGATATCGCAAACCTCGTGCAGCTCCAACAGCTATCTTTTGACGTGCAGACCACTCCAAAGGTTCCCTATTGCGTCCTGTAAATACAGAACATGATGGTAAGTAATACAAAGGCATAAAGACTAATCTTAGACACCACTAAAACCCTCTTTATATCACTATTATTGTAACAGTTCATTTAAAGTAACCCAGCCAACCTAAAAGAAGTTCGTTCATTGTTTGAAGCGATAATCAGCAGATTAATCACAGTGTGTAAAGGACATAAACAAACATGAGTACACATACCATATAGATGAGAATCTAAAGAACCATTGCATATATATTCATATACTAGCAATCTTCTCCTGTCTTCAATGCAGAATCCTATCAACATGACAACATTTCGGTGCTGAGCACAGCTGAGCACTTCAACTTCCGAGCAAAATTCTTGATCCCCTTGAGAACTTGCCAACTTATGTTGCTTGACTGCAACAACTTGACCATCTGGAAGGACTCCTCTGTGAACTGATCCATATCCTCCCTCAGCCAAGAAATTGGCTTGTGAAAATCCTCCTGTTGCAAGCTCCAGCTCTGTATAAGTGAACCACCTGGGAGGTTTCCCAAATACAGGAGCCTTGTGTTGACATATTGAACACAAGGGAGGAGGGCCAAGAGGTGCACTTTTGGTTAATGGACCTGATTCTCTCATATTTTGATTGTAATCCATATCATCTCTATAGCTCGGGGATCCGGAGCCACCTTCTGTATCAAGGTTAGTAAACTTCTCCAGTAATGAATTGGTTGTAGATGTTTGTGACCTGTCAAAAGATCTTATCGAGCTAATTTGCTGGCGTTGAGAGAGTTGACAATGTGAACTGATGCTGTCCACCATCCACGGTTGGAATCTTGAGCTTGAACAAGATAGATTTTCACTCTCACTCTCTGAACTTGAATCATCTACATCTTGATCTTCCTTTAAGGCCAACAACTCTGCCTTATGCAAATCCCGATTTACTTCAGCGACAAAAAATGGTGAAGTTCCTGGATCAGAACTTGAAACTGATGAAGTACCAGCTTCAGTAACACTGAAAATCTCTGGACTACTCGTTGGTGTTACTAATGGACCTCTAGAAGAAGCCAATGAATAATTCTTTTCTAGTTCTGGTCCACATGATTGAGCTTTCTCCGAAGATAATGAGCCCGAGACAGCAGGTTCCTTTTTAGGTGAACCGACTAAATTTAGGCGGAGAACTTTTGGTTGAGATCGTTTCATTACTACGATATTGCAATGCAGCTCTTGCATGCAGCATTTCTTCTCATGTTTGAGATGTCTGGAAAAAGTTCAAACAAGAATCAGCAACAGCTTAGAGAAGATAGAGAATAAAACGAACATAAACAATTAATCACACTCTGAAAACTTCTAAATTACTTGTCCAAAACAACCCAATTAGCTTGACTCTTCTTTGCCTCGGCAGCCACAGCTCCATGAGGTGAACCAGAAACAACTTTAATCTTCATGTTTATCTGGTGAAGTGAATGAAAAGCACCAAGCTTTTAGTATGTCAGTGTAAAATTACCTAATAACAATCTGCACAAAGAGAGAATTTTGGCATTAACCTTAGTGGGATCATAAACATCTTGGAGCTGAAGGATCATCTGAGAGTAGGAATCTGTTAAGTCTGACTTTTGCTCACTACTATTTCCGGAATGTGACTTCCGGGGACCATTGGCACAATCTCCAGCAAACATGGGGAAACCCCACATCTTTCTACCTAGCAAATATTTGTGAAAATCACTAAAGTTATGTTCATATATTTAGAACATCCCGTTGCTAGACTTTTTTGTGGAAGCACGAAGGACCGAAACAGCAAAAACTGATAACAAGAAGCACCAGGAATTTACTTGTCAAGGCATAAAAGAATTCAGTAGAGATGCATAATGGAGACCCTTCAGAAAAGCAGTAAAGAAAAACAATGCAGGACTAGCTTCAATAGACTAATTAGAAGTCAGTGGCTTGAGAAGTAAATCCTCCTTGAAGGACTGACTATTTTCCCATTCTCACAGAAGCCAAGATCAACTTAGCTTTAAGATAGCTACAAGTAACAAACTGCCGGATAAATCCACAAGGAATATATTCAGCGTCGATAAGAAGACATGAGAGTGTCAATCAGGAAAGAGGAGCAGAATAATCAATAAACCAAGATTTCTGTTCAATTCAGAGAAATTTTGTTTCAATCAGGCAACACTCTCAAGTACCTAATCTTTTTTTAATTTTTCATAAGGGGTGTCCGCACTAGCTTGCACTCTAATAAGTACCTAATCTCAAAGCAAGTAAGAATACCAAATAGCTATATTCTGTATAAACTCCATGATAACAATCAAAAGTTCTCTTTTTGTAGGCTCTTTGCTTTCTATAAAGGTAGTTGGCATATACTTGAATACAAATACTACATTTTAGTTCTACCACAATGAGATACTGAAAGAAATGTAAACAAGTCAGATGAATGTTATACCAGAGCTTTGTGAAGGAACAACCACAAGAAGTGTAATGTAATCACCAGGTTGAACAACATGAGTCAAAGCCCACACAAGAGCATTCTTAGGCATCTCTTTTGATGCTTTAACAGCCACCATAACTTTCTCAGCAACATCACAACTACTCTTACCCTCCTGCTTCCCTTTCTTCACTTCCTTACTCATTACCCCAGAATAGTTTCCACACCTTTCTTTAAACTTTCAAGAAACTCAACCCCACAGGACATTCATGTTTGCTTAACACAACAACAAGATTTTCAAGAACAAAACTTTATATGCATTAATGTTCTGTCTAACCCACCATATACAACTGAAATTGGCACTATTTTATAACAGTATATGCTGGTGAAGAAGAGACAACTGATGAGACCCTTGTAAACAACTAATAAGCCTAAGTGAATTGCTCAAGAAACTGAAGGTAAAAAGGAAAAAGGAGTAATCTTTGTCTTATATAAGAAAGTATTTTGTGTTTACATGACAAGAGAGGAGAAATCTATGCAAAAAGATTCCAAATTTAGCAGCAAAAGACTTCTTTTTTTGGAGATTTGGTTTAATGAATACAAAAGACTTGACAGAAGCTGAAGCTCAAGTACTCAATCATGGTCCAAAATCATTAAATGCTACAAAAAATGAAAGAATGAACAGTTCTTGCACATGATTTCTGAAAAATATACATTCAGATGACAAGTGACAACTACAGCCCAAAAAGTTACTTCTTTCAAAATTGGTGCAAAATGCCTCAGGTGAAATGAGCTGTTTCCCAGATGACATTAACTACTATTGAATCACTGACCCTTTTAATGTTTTTGTGTTTTTCTTCACAAAAATGGAATGCAAGGAAGTGTGTAATTCAGAATCCAGTTATAGTAAAGAACATAACTTTAAGCAGTTTTCACATTTACAAAATTCAAGAATCCCAATGAAGCACCTAATGTTCAAATGACACACAAGAGACTTTATGACTTTCAGTGGCTATGACTGATTTGGATAAAAAAAATTGACCCTTTAACTTTCTCAGCAGAAACCCAAAGAAAAATCTGCATCATATCACAGTTCAGAGATAAAAGGGGAGGTGCTTTCATTTTATACTCCCCCATTTTAGTTTTAGGAAAAATCTTTTTTGCCAGAAAACTTGGCTAGAATGATATTTTACTTTTTAAAATATTTTTATCCTTTTAACTTTAATATCTTTTAACTAAAAAAATGGAAAAAACATCAATTTTTTTTTTTTTAAAAACATTATAATTTATGTAATTTTCTACCCAAATTTTCTGGCCATTTAGCACTTTCCTATTTTGTTGTTATTATTTAGAGCTATAAAGCTTCATTAGAAGCAAGCAAGATGAGATCGCTTTTTCTTTTTTTTTTTGTTTTTCCACCAGTGTTCGGAGCCCACATTAGAGCTCCGACTAAATTTGAATCGCTCTGCCCATTCGGGGGTGGCGCTCCTAACAAGATTTTCTCCATACCCAGAGCTCGAACCCGATCGAGACCTTTACTTAAGGGTGAAACACTCCCAGTGCACCACAACCCATTTTGATAAGATGAGATCGCTCTTTGTTGGTTGGTTGGTCTTCCATTTGAGTTAATTAATGTATAAAAATAATATATTATACGGTCAAATTTCATTATAATAGTCATGTTATGTAATAACATTGCATTGTAATAGTTAAATTTTCTTTAAAATCAAACGTTTATTTTACTTTATATTATATGTTCCTTGTCATATCATTTCAATATAGTAACTAAAAAATATATTCAGATAAACAATGTTATTGTAAAAAAGTTTAATCACATTATAAATGCAGAAAAATAAAAAGAAAACAATATATATATCTAAATGAATCTTCAATGAAATTTATATACAGATAAAATAATCAAATTATCTTAAACTAACTCGTAAAATGTAGGAATAGATAATCAGTAGCTAATATAAAACTAATGCTCTTCTTGTTTGGTTGTCTTCCATTTGAGTTAATTCAGGTATAAAACTAATATATTATATAATCAAATTTTACTATAACAATCATCTTATGTGGAAACATTGTATTATAGTATTCAATTTTTCTTTAAAATCACACGTTTATTTATATTATATTATATATTTCTTATAATAACATCTTAGTATAATAATTAAAAAAATATTCAGACAAAGAATGCTAATATACAAAAAAATTGACCTTATTATAATAATGAGAAATAAAATATATATTTAATGTGATGGAGTTTATATAAAGATAAAATAAACAAATTATTCTAAGCTTAACTCTTAGGGGTCGTTTGGTTGGGAATTAGTTATCCCAGAATTAATTATCATGAGATTAGTTATATTGGGATAACTTATTCCACCATGTATATGGGATAACTTATCGTCTTATCTCAACACTATGCTATAAATGGTGGGATAAGTTATCTCAAACATGTCAACCAAACAAGACATCTAAATTTTATCACATGACTATTTATTCTTATCCCTCACACCAAACGAGCTCTTAGAATATAGAAATAAATAACTAGTAGTTAATACAAAACTAACGCCTAAATTAATAGCACATGTGTGCTTTAAAACAATAATAATAATAATAATATTGTTGATGCACTAATACGTCCTCCTCTAGTGACTTTATTGTTATATTAGGGGGAATTCAAATACTTTAATGTGATAAAAAATAATCTTGAAATTTCTTTAACATTACAATAAGTATAGTTCAATTATTTTATTAATGTTCAATTATTCTATTGATGTTATAAAAAATAGTTATGTAGTGAAGTTTGCCATTTGATACATTATGTACAAATAACGGATGTTTCTTTTAGAAAAAAAATAAAAAAAATCACCTGGTGTTTAATATTCATGTCGAAACTCGATTAAATTTGAACTCGTTCCAGGAAATTCCATACCCAAGGAAGACTCGAACCAAAGACCTCTAATTAAGAATAAAAAATTACTTACCATTTCACCACAATTTTTGTTGGTACATATAAGGGGTGTTAATTGTGAGTAATACTACATATATCTTTACATAGTGAAAAAATTAATTCATATAATTATAATTCGTTCAAAATTCAATAAGAATTGAGGGGGTTGTGTTATGATTTGTTTTTAGCCTATTTAGTCTAAATAACTTTTGAACGGATTATTATTAACTTAATTTATTTTGACCCATTCAAACTCAATTCAATCCGCTTATTTGACACTAACAGACCCCTACCATCTCTAGTACTCTTAGCTTGTTGTTTGCTCTTTTCTTTCACCTCAAAGCATGTTTTTATGGTAAATCATACAATGATTCAAAAAAAATTGTGTACGGTTGCCTGCTAGGAAAGGGACATTATAGAGGGAAACATCAAACATGCAATCAAATACTTTAAAAAGATTGAAATTTGAAACTTCAAACAACACTATCTAAAAGGTCAAGAGGGGGAGGACACAAAATTTATGAGTTTCTACATTGATATCGTGTGAGTAAATTAAATATATAATTATTGAATTCTAGATTAAATATTTAATATACGTTATTTTTTGTATTACGATTATTGTATTATTTAGTGGTTGTTCCTATTTTTTTTCTTTCAACATTAATATTATTCTCGCACTCCCTTCTTTCAATATGTCATGTAGTGTTCTTATTATATCTTTTGAGTTTCTTCACTTTCGTATTCTTTATGTCTAAACTTACTTTGAATTGCTTTTCTTTTCTTTATTTGAATCGAGGGTCTATCGAAAATAGTTTATTTACCTCTACAAAGATAAAAATGATATAAAATCTGCATCCACTATCCTCTCAACTCAACTTATGAAATTACATTAAATTTATATAATATATAGTCACCTTTCCAAGTGCTTATATTAAAAAAAAATTAACAGATATATAATTGATGTATGTATAATCATATATAATATGTAAATAATATACGTATATAAGTCATCAAAACTGACAATTTATATAAACATTTCTATTAAAAATTAAAATAATGAGTCAATAAAAATCACTTTGTTCAATTGTGGAATTTCAAATATTTGGAATCTTTTATGGGCAAAGGGGCTCCATATGACGACAGCATTAATATGGAGTAGTTGAAATCAGACATTCTATAGAGAAAATACATAATTATCCCATTAAATTTGTACCTTTTTTTAAGTAGACACCTAAAGTTTGCGGGAGTTCTATTATCCCATTCAATCATTTTCAACAATTTTAAATATATTATTTTTACAATATTTGCAATCTCATAATCTGTGCGTGTGTTTCACCCCAAATAAAATAATATTTTTTTATTTTTCTTGTTTAATATTCTGACCCACTCACATTTTAACCCTTAAACCTTTTTAGAAAAATTCATGTTCATCTTTTTCAATTTCTTTTCCCAATTCTTTCGATTTACTTCACTTCAAAAGTTTTTTTTTTTTTTTGGATTTCTTTGTAAATATATATTTGTGTAAGTTTTGTGTGTTATTTTTTAGTGTTTTTGTTGTTTATTTAGTGTTTGATTTTAATTTCCCCCCAAAAAATTAGTTTAATCCTTTTTAGCTTTGTGGGTATTCCGAAATCAAGACTAGCTTTGAGTTCTATAAGTGAATTTCACATTTTTTTGAATTTGTACGAGTAGATTCTTTGATACTTTTGATCTTGGAAAACTGTATGAACGGAAATGGGTTCAAATTTCTCTGCTGAAAGGTAAATTAGGGGCTAAATTGATCAAGTATTATGTCGTTGTTAAGTAGATTTTTCTAATAAAAGACCTTAAGATGGATTGCTAGAACTTGATGATAGAGTATACAATAAAGAAATTCGCTACGCGTAGTAAAAAACCAACTTTTGCTGTTGAGAAAGCTCTTAACAGCCATTAATGGTGGTTTGGGGAAGAAGAAATGTGGGTCTCTTTTCACTTTGGTTTAACAATGTCATGTGTCAGTTTTCCTTTGGTTTGGGGTAGCAATTTTACCCTTCACGCGCTTTTCTAGTGTGAAATTACAATTGCCGTGAAAATGGGTCAAAATGATGTATTTATTGTGGATATAATGATTTCGTGGGGTAATAGGATCTCTGCAAACTTAAGGTGTCTTCTTAAAAAAAGGATCTAAAATTTGATGGGGTAATTATGTATTTTTTGGTTGCTTTTATCAATTTATCTAATATAATTTAATTTGGAATAAAATTTTAAAAAATAAAATATCTTAAATATTTTTTTATTTTTTTTTATCCTCCCCCTAGGAGCTCCCACCCCTTTTGCTCCCTGGTGACTCGAACTCGCAATCTTCGGGTTGAAAGTGAGGGATGCGTATCATCCGAGCAACTTCCTCTCGTCTAATATCTTAAATATGAGATTTTATTTGTGTGGTTATAAAAATTTCAAAACTTATAATTATAAATATATTATAATATTTATGTGATTAATTACAAAAGCTTCTGGATAAATTAAGAAGTTTAAAGTGAAATATGAATTGTAACTTTTTTGAAACAAACTAACAAAAAAACAGTACAATTTTTTTAAATGGTCAAAGAAATTTATATCATAAAATTTAAGTAGGCATTGGACCATGAATTCTAAATATTTCTTTTATTTGAAATTTATGAAGTTAGAGTTGAAAATTGTGTTTTTTTTTTTTCAAAGGAGAAAGAAGAAACACTTTATTTAAAATTTATGAAGATGAAATTGCGAAATGAATTCAAAAATTGTATAATGATTTCAAGTTTTACGAAAAACTATCATATTTGCCTTCATATTCTTTAGAAAATGTTATATTTATTCTCGTCATATCTTTTTGACATAGTTATCTTTATCATGTTATTTTGAGTACATATTTATCCTCAGTTGACTCTCATGCTTTCTCCTTTATTAATTTACATGACATTTACATGAATATATTTATTTAGTCACTACTCACTAGCCATAGCCCATAGGTAACCAATTTCATAATGAAAATATCTCAATTAACTCTTTTATTGCTTGTCAAGTGTCCGATATTTATATTGATATTCAATTATATTTGAATTTATATTAAAAAATTATTATTAAAGATAAAATGTTCCCTAATAAAAAATGACTTCATATCTAGGAAAATTCAAAATCAAACACTTTCATTAAGAATGAAAAATTATTTACCACTCTATCATAGCCCTCGTTAATTGACCCAAGATTTTAGCCGCTGCTATTTGTTGGTATTTTGAGTGAATAGTATTGCAGCAGTAAACTTTGTCTTTCTCACATTTATTATTTCTGTCAAGCCTTTGTGACTCATAAATTTTAGTAATGATGAAAATCACAGTCACGTTCCTTAAATTTCACAAGTGAACAACACATTAATTCAGCAAATCAATGCAAAATTCAAATTTTGGAGGGAAATTGAAGAGATAAAATTTATTTCAAATTAACAGAAAACTAATACAGTAAATTAATTATGTCGAATATTATAATGTAAAAATTGTTAATTTGTCGTCCTCTAATCAAACACTTACTATTTTAAATATAGTTTTATGAATCTATTTTTCTTCCCTGGCCTCAAGTACTAAATTTGTCTGAAATATGTTGATAGAATAATTATACATTGATAATAGCTATCGTTTTTACATCTATACAACATACAATTTTTCAGCGAAGGATGTATATTGGACCATCCTTCGCTTCAGATGGCTTTGTCAATTAAGGTTGCATATTGGTCTGTTCGTTTTTGAAGTTAATTGATTATCGGTTTATAGGCATGTTAAATCGTTATAGAATTATTAAGATTTTGACTTATCGGTTATTTGTTTAACCATTAAGATTTTACACAAAAAAATATGATTGAAAATCACTTAGAAACATGATGACAAACTAAATAAACCATGCAGATACGTATTGATAGAATGAAGGTTTGAGATTGTCAGAAATAAAAATATGATACTAAATCCTAAGTCAAGGATATTATACACCGAATAGCATAAATATAATTTATTAATATACTATCGGGTTATCGGTTAATCCGTTAAGAAAAAACCTCAAACCGTTAAAAATCGATAACCAGATAATAAAAGAAAATCAAAACGTTCATTACCGACAAATCATTAAAAAAAAATTAATTCGAGTTATCAGTTTCAATTCAATTTTGAACAACCGTATCGCCGATAATTATAAATATTTGAATGAAGGTTCTAGAATCTATAGACTAAACTAGTGTAGAATATGTGACCATATTATGTAGTTGTGCCACACTTTTGTGTGGGCTTCAAATCAGCATT
>JAJOOO010007736.1:0-11411 GCA_029582685.1 Solanum piurae
ATATATATATATATCTTTGTCCTGTACACTTATAATTATACAATACAAATATTTCCCTGCCCAGTTCTCTTTTGCCTTTCTCTCTTTTTCGCTTTATACAAACACAAATTATACAATTGATCTTTTGTATATGTATACCGAAACAGAAACATATTATATACAACTGCTTTCTTTTGTATATGTATAGTGAAATATACATATTTATGTTTGTTATGGAACACAATTATGCAAATTATAGTTATAACATATAAATATGATTTTTGTGTTTGCTATATGTGAAAGTTGCTTTATAATATATACCGCCGCATAGCTACATAGTCTTTAGGGTGTCAAATTAGACATCCTTCATCGGAAAATTATACCCTATATACAAGTAAAATAATATATAAAGTGGTTAAATAACGCATTCTAGACATCCTTAAATCAACAAGGTGTTGTAGTATAGTGGTTTAATGTGCCTTGAAAGAGCTATGCTTTTAAGCATTTGTGAGTTCAAAAGCATTTGTGAGTTCAAATCCCGCTAGTAGCAACTTTAAGCCTCTTTTTTTAAAAAATCATGTATATTACGTACTTTTTTTCATGTAGATTACGTAGTTTTATTTTAAAATTTCTAGTGCACTCATAATCCAAAAAAAAAATGTACTCGTATATAATTTTTGAACACCCTTCATAAAATTTCTAATTAATTATAAATAATTTTTACTAAAATCAAACAATCT
Organism: Solanum piurae; assembly: GCA_029582685.1. Classification (NCBI taxonomy): domain Eukaryota; kingdom Viridiplantae; phylum Streptophyta; class Magnoliopsida; order Solanales; family Solanaceae; genus Solanum; species Solanum piurae. The sequence goes on from JAJOOO010007736.1 coordinate 720, forward strand.
TTATTCATTATAGCACATATCTTATTTTTACTAATATTTTAAATTCCACATATTTAAGGAGATTTACTTATAGTTATCTCAATAAACTTGCAAATATAAAAAAAAAATTATAACAATGTATAAAATTTAAACTCTTTGTTCCACTCTTTGTATATCTCAAACAAAAATTACAGTCTCCCCAAATGTCAAAATTGAAAATCCAAACTAAAAGTCGGATTTTTAAATATCAAAAAAGAAAGAAAAAACCGCCAAACGATTTGGTGTAATGGATAGGTTATTTCTTCGTAAACTATGGACCATTTTTCGAATGGATCTATGTAAGTACAAATCTCAATTAATCGAGCTCCCGTGTGAATATCTGTTGAGCTCAGTGGCTCTGTTCATGATTTTGGTCCCTAATTACCTCCATAATTACTTGATCTTTAAGCTTCTCATCAGCTAATTCTTCGCTCTCCATCTTCAATTTCTTCTCGATTTTACTCCCAATTTCATCTCCAAACGAAGAGCTTTTGCTCGAAATTGGCGTAGCTAAAAAAGTTGGATTCAAATCTCCAGCCATTATCACTACAATTTTCTCTTCATAAATCGGCACAACCTTACATAAATCTCCGGCAGATTTCTCACCGGCGCCGGATTCCAGATCATCGCTACCATCTCTAATCTCGCCGGAGCGTTTCAAGTAAGAACAAGCTAAAATTACAAGTGCAAAAGCTATTAACCCTAGCATTGCTGCGACACCGATGAATAGGTACGCCGCCGGAGAATGCCACGGCGATCTCTGAAAACTCTCCGCCGGTGAAAATGTAGTTTTTACCGTTGGTTCTATTGCTGCCATTGTTGACGGAGTAGTAATAAAGGTACTCACAGTTCTCATCTTTCTTTTTTTTCCTTAATTTTTTTTTTTGAACTATTTTTGTTTTTCTTTTCTTCTTAGTTTGAGAAATGAAGAAATGGTGTATATGTGTATTTATAATTAGTTTGTAAAAATGGAATAAATTGTTAATGGGGAATCAAACAATTTTAAAGAGGAAATTATGTCATAAATTTTTAAGAGGGAATAAACAATATTTTATAATTATTCTCTTGTTTTTTTAATTTCTCATCCGGGTGTCCGAAGCCTGCATTGAAACTTTAATTAAATTCGAATCATGCACTGCGAGGTCCATTCGAAGATGGTGCTTCCAATAAAATTTTATTCTATCTAATACTCGAATCCGATACCTCTGATTAAGGAAATATAACATTTTTCCATTTTCTATTTTAAAAATAAGTTTGCTTTTCTTTATGAAGCATCTTCTTCTATTGCATGATAGTTGAATTTAACTTTTAGTATATAGTTATTACATAACTAATATATTATTTTATTATTATTAAGCTTAATCGTTATGAATAATTACTTGTATTTATATTTTAGGTGATATGATAATGTAACTATAATCTGAATGATAAAGTATTTTAATATGATCCTATCTTTGATCAAGGAATTTACTGGTATCTCAAACTTATAAACGAACTTCAAATTATGAATCCGTCTCTTTTACTTTAAAGGTAAACATGGGAAAGCCTAGGATGGAAGTTTGATCCTATCTGTTTCCATATGTTCACTCAACTTTAATTTAATAGTAATATTCCTATTTCCCACAAGGAATATGTCTCTATCATGATAAAAAAAATGAAAATGGATTTTTATATTGGGCCCCAATTAGTGGGCCTTGTTTTGGGCTGAGGTGCAACAGTTAAGTCCACACATCTAAGCTACAGGAAGAAACCACTTAGATTTTTCTCTCTTTCAATTATTAAGCAAACAAGTGAATAAATAATAGGATTGGTGGGTAAAGCAACAACAAAAAATATATTGTATTTTTTTTATATATATATTTGATTCCATTCTCTTTCATACATATCCATAATATTAGATTTTTCTTTTTCTTTTTAATTCTTTTGATTTTTTATTTAGTCTCATCATAACTTTTCGGAGAGAAATATTGAAAACAGCTCTATACTCGGCGTGAGTTAATTGACAGCCTTAAAAATACATTTTTACTTGACTATTAAATTTAAATATAACTCTGATCTTGCAACATAAGTGAAATACAGGGATTCTCGGCTTTTTATTAAGAGTTTTATGCTCCTACAAGAGTTTGAGATCACTTGCTATGTCATGTGGTAGATCGGGGGTGTATCTAAGTTTAAATAGTCAAATAGAAGAGTGTTTTTAAGACTATCAATAGTTCGAGAACGAAACATATACTTTGTATCAAGTATATAGTTTTAAATGAATTGTATTGTAAATTATAAAAAAAATTCATATGAAAAGATACATTCTAAATTGTTATTTGAAGTACACATACAATGAATGTAGTTACAAACATTTGAGATAGAGGGGGAAAATGTGAGAATCTTCATGAACAATGTGACATCATTTTTTTTAAAAATAAATAAAAAGAGAACTACTTTCATTTTCATAATAGGCCACTTCTATCTTAAGAAAATATAATTAATTAATGGTGTAAAATTCTTCTTAGAAATATATATTCTTTGGTGTAAGAATATATTTTTGTTGTATATTGATGGCATATTATTTTTTTGTAACGTCCTTTATTATGTGTTTCCGCATGCCAAAAGGACAAAAGAGGCCTATCCCATCATTAAAATTGTTGCAAGTGGAAAAAATGGTTCAATCACTAACACAAAATAAAACAAAAAAAGGAACAAGATATAGTGTATTTGAGTAGATAATGTATTTTATAAAAAAAATATTCTCAAAGTTTATAGAGTACAAGAGTTGATACGCACTTTTGCACCCTTATTATAATATAATATATATATAAGTACCTTTGTTTTCCTAAAGTTATCGTCAAATATAGCTTGTTATTGTTTCATCTAAAAACTTGTTTCGTATTACCTTGTGATGAGTAGGCGCTCTTTATGAATAAAGGTCAACATGCTTTCTCTAGCTATTAAAATAATTCTAGTGTATTTTGTTATCGAATATATGATAATGATTGATGTCTCATTAGTTGAGTTCTGAGAGTGTGTGGTAGCTGGAGAATTGTGGAGATCTTATCTCAAATTTAATCGTGGATTGTTGTTATTGTATTAATGGAAATGAACGGTAAGTTAATTTCCTTATTATTAACTCAAAGTTATGACTTTGTACATGTATACGTATGTTTCAATCTCAACTATGACAATTGAATTAATCGTCTTAAAGTAATGGTAGTTGTCTAGTTGAAAAGATTGAGAAGCAACAAATATAAGGTTTAGGATTTCCTAATGATATGACGTCTTTTCACAACAATCATGTAGATTTGGCCTAAAGTGGACAATATCACACTATGTTAAGAGTATATTTAGACTGATATAGAGCAAAACTGGTATCATGGCCTTGGTTCAACAAGATCAGTATGACGAACACAAATGATGGTGTGAGGTTTTGTTTACTTCCACTTACAAGCTTAGAGACGCAAACATACAGGAAGAAGCTAGTTGTAGGCTTCGATTTCCATAATATACTCAGACGACGTGGGTGACACATAGTGAATCGTGATTACAGATTGTTGAGTGTATGAATAAAGTCTCACATTGATATCTGAAAAAATTAGAAAACTGCATATAAAATGTAGGATTTCTTAATAATGCAAGTCTTTGTAAGGAAAATCGTGTAAGCTTGATCCAAATCGAACATTATAACATCTTTTGGCCGTACATTTAAGTGAAAGGACATACACTATTTTAGATTTGGAAACTCACTACCATATCCTAAAATCTAATTTTACTTTTGTTGAACCTCATTTCATCATCTACCACCAACTAGTGTTTCCTCACTTTCTAAAAGTTTTTTCTATTATAATATTTAAAAGGAAAAAAATCTTTTTGAACACTAAATAAAGTTATGAAAACAGCTAGTAAATATTATTAGCAATATTTTTGTGGGGTAGGAGATCAACCTAATCTTTTAGCAGCCTTTATTCATTGTGTCAATGGACTTCCCCTTTCATTTCCTTTTTCTTTCTTTTTTTGCGCATCGAGGATCGTATTGAGATGAATATGATCTCTCCGCATTAAATTAAAGCTTTCGAATTCGAGTCCTGAATATGAAAAAAAATCTAGATAGGGCGTACTTTACCCTTAAATTGATCTTTATGCAGTGTGATCCAAATTAATCAGAATCTCAATACAGATACCGAACACTTGATTAAAAAACCAAACTACCACAATGTCTCAAATTATTACCAAAAAGTGGCTATTTTTGCATATTTCTCGTATAGCAACATTAGGCCTATCCAACTAACTTCAGGATTAATGGGCCGCTATATAAACTATGAAGCCTGCCAAAGTAGGCCCAAATGGAGATTTTATCGAAGGATAAAGTTAGACTTTTTCGTAAAGTATAAATATATTTGAATCGTAGTTACACCTTTTCGTAAAGTACAAATATATTTGAATCGTTTCCATTTTTTTATGAATTATATGTTGATATAATAAATATTTCATTGGGTGCCTTGTTTAATGAGGAACTTTCACAAATAGTCACTATAATAAACTTAATTATGCTTCATAGCTATAGTTTGCATATTTATGGGTTGTAGCTATAGTTTAAGCTGTCTCATTTGTATAATTCGTGGATTTGTATAATTTGCAGGTTTGTATAATTTGCGGGTACATTTCTATAATTCAGTTATTTTTGTATAAACTCAAAATAACGAATTTATACAATTACAAACATCATAAGTGCAAATAGTTATACAAATTCTGAATTATACAAAAGTGATACAAATTATATTATACAAATTCTGAATTATACAAATGCGCGAATTATACAAAACTGAAAAGTTGAGTTGTGTAATTATAGCTAAAAGTAAGCCGCGAATTGTAATTAAGGTAAACTATAGCTATATTAAGTAATTAACTAGTATATGTTTGCTTATACGCGTAATTTTCCCTTGTTTAATTCGTATCTAATTTTAACAAATATTAAACATGCAAACGTTTTAGTCATAATCAATCAAGATTTCAAGATAATTTTACCAACAAAATTTATCAAGAAATTAAGATTTCAAGTTCCATTCTAAACCTTTTTAATAACACAAATACAAATTTCCAGTACATCAAAAACACACATAAAAAAAAATTAAGCTTGTTAAAAACGCAAAAATTAGATTAATAATCATAACAGTAAAGCATAAAAATACAAAAAAAAAAAAATAGTAAAAAAATTAATAAATCAATCTTTACTAGAAACTACGTACTAAACAAATAAACTGTTGATTCCATCGTAAAACAGATACAAAAAGGGCACACCAATGACTAGAAACATGGTGGAACTAATAATAAGACAAATATTCTCACTGCGATAACGCCTTTTTCGACCATAACGTGCATCAGAACCCTTGGGATTAAAACTAGCCATCGAAAGACATTGTTTGTTGAGAGCACGACAACGTCCATTAATCATCTTCTCAATGGACACCATCTTATTAATCTTTTTTTTTATTTAGAAAAGAAAACAAACACAAAAAAATTTACTAGAATTTTTTTTCCCACTTTCTTTGCTTCTTGTTCTTGATATTGATATGTTCATACATTGCATAAATATGTAATATATTTATAGGGAACTAAAATTAAGAAAATTAAACCTTGTCCGAAACTACTTAGGAATTAATTATAGGATTTAATTAGTTGATTCCTACTTGGAATAGGATTAATAAGATTCTTTTTTTCCATAAATAACTATCTTATAAATTAAAAAGTAAATTGAAATTATAATTAATAAGTATTTTATATAACTTTTATGCAACTTAATAAAGAAGATAAACGTTTTTATTGGACATCTTTAGTCACACATGACACATTTGATTAAAAATGGAGAATAAATATTTTTGAAAAGTGTATCTAACTTCATTATAAAGAATTAATAAATAAATATAAATTACTTAATAAGATATATTAACTATTAGTAATACTTTGTCTACGCTTTAAGCATGTAAGTTGTTTCTATTTTTTATTAGTTATAATATTTTATTATATATATATTTATTTATTTATTGCCAGAAGTTTAAGTAAAAATAATTGAATGGATGAGACTCGAAAGTAATAAGGGATGGGCTTTTGTTTTACTTAGAAAAGTATCTTATTAGCTTACATCAATACCATATATATCAATTCTAATTTCTACCTATCCTTTCAAATAGCTACGTATTTTATCACTAATTAAAAGTTTTCTAACATTTATTGAATAAAATATACCTAGATACATGTATTTTTGCTATCAGATACACTAAAATACGAAGAGAAGGAGACGAACGAGTTAGTCACATATCCCAGATACATGTGAATCGCACTATATACATGTATCTAGGATACCTAATAAGCAAGATGGGAGGGAGGTGAGCGAGATTTGTCATATATCTCAGATACATGTGAATCCACTTGGATACAATGTATTTAGAACAATTACACCTAATTTTGATCCTATGTATTCCCAAATACATGTATCTAAAAGTATCTAGACACACCAAAATCTGATAAGATTCGTAATATTACAAACTTCATGTTATTGTCAAAATAATTAACCCTTAAACTAGTAAAATTTCCGTTCCTTGGCTAAGTTGGGCTGATATGTGATTCTGAATGACAAACTTCATATCCTGTCCAGCCCAATTCACTATAAAAATCTCTGGGTGAATTTTTAAAAAATTTCAAACCGAGCATTTTTCTGAATTTGAAGTTTATGTATTTTGAATTGTAATGCAAGGACTTCAATTACTAGTAACTCGTTAATTTAATTTTCGTATATATTTGATAAATTTTTTTTAGCAATATACATGATTTTGGTGAAAATTTATTTAATTATATTGAACAATTGTCCCATTCATTATATTGAGAATAATATCAAAATTTAGAGATTCTTATCGAATATACAAATTTCCAATATTCAAAAACAAAATAAAACTCATGAAATACTAAAATAAACAAATTAATAAATCAATCTTTACATAAATCCAAAGTAATTATATAAAGCATACCCTCTTAATCCAATGGACTAAGAACAATAGAAATTATGTACTAAATAAACAAACTAGAGATCCCATCGTAAAACAAATACAAAAAGGGTATGCCAATAACTAGAAACATGGCGGAACTAATAATAAGACAAACGTTTTCGCTGCTATATCACCTTTTTCAACCATAACGTGTGTCAGAACCCTTAGGAATAAAACTAGTCATCGAAAGACATTGTTTGTTGAGAGTTTGACAACGTCCATTAATAATCTTCTCAGGTGACACCATTTAATTATTTCTCGAAGAAAAAGCAAACGAACACAAAAGAAAAATTTACTAGATTTTATTTTGCTTCTTGTTTTTGATATGTTCATACAATGCATAAGTACGTGGATATTTATAGGGTTTATTATTTTTCTTTAGTTGATTTCTACTTGAAATAGATTTTGTAAAAACAAATAAATTAATGTCAAAAAGGAAATGAATCCCTTATAGGGCAAGGAGTACCCTTATGAAGATTAATTAAAAATAGCAATTAATTAAATTAAATACTTTATAATATGATTTAGTTTTAAATATATTTTTAAATATAACACTTATAGACTTATAGCTCCCTCATATGAGGTGTATTAATAAGTAACTATGACAAGATTCTTGTCATTTTGTGTTTTAATTCAAGTATTATTAATATATGTATTAGTTATTTTATTTTATAGTCTATATTAAATCATTTCTATTCCCTCATACATAAATAATTCTTCTCTAATTAGCAACAAAACAATCATAATGATATGATTAAATTACTCTTAATAAGCATACTAATAAATAATAGGAACCAAGTCAAAGTTAACACCCAACTTTAATTAAGAACCAATTGTGATATATTTTTCGACAATATTATATAAAAAATATTAAAATATTATATAAACAATACTATAATGATAGGAATAAAGTCAAAGAAGTTTGTTAACACGAAACACTAATCAAGAACTAATTGTGGTATTATTTTTATAGATACAACGAAAAGTATGTTTGCTCTTATCATTCCACTAATCTCTAATGACGTAATTAAAGTATTCTATAAACATACTATAATTGGTAGAAACAAAGTCAAAAAGATTGGTTAACACCAAACCCTAGTGAAGAACTAATTGTGATATCTTTTGTGATACGATGAAAGGTACTTTCGACTCTTATTTATTCCATCATAATTTTTTATTAACGTAATTAATCTATCTATAGACTATAAACATACTACAAATGGTAGGAACAAAGTAAAAAAAATATTTATTCCATTTTTTATTTAAAAACAACTTAATTTCTTCTTTAGTCTGTTTTAAAAAACTGTCATTTTTTTCTTTTTTTAGCATCACTTCAATTTCAGCTTTCTTTGTGACATGTTTAAGGTCCCAAAATTAAAAGATATTTTGATATATTTGACATAATTTTAATTTAAAACTATAAAAATTAAAAATTCTTCTTTATTTTTTAAAACATCAAATCGAGTCAAACTAAGTTTTTTTTTTTTATTTTAGAAAATGGCCAAAACCCGCCTCAATCCATATTGGAATTTTCAACTACACACTTCAATTTCACAGGGGACCTATCACCCCCTGAAGTATTTACTACTGAATTTATTACAGCCCTAAAAGGTCACAACTACATCTATGTTAGACATGTGAATATCACGTGCTTGACACTTGAAAATTTCATTAAATTTTATTTTTTTCCAACTTTTTTTATAATTCTTTACTCTTTCCTCCTATATATCTTCACTATACCCATTTTCACCATTATTGTAAAGCCCAAATATCTTGGAGTTGCACTTGTGAGGAAGAGGGGCGAATAATGATGGTGAGACTTGTTAATGGAGATCACTGAAGATGAGCATTATTCTCTTAGGGATGATGAAGAGGTGTCGGCGATGTGTTCCACATCATTGTCATGTCGATGTCGGTGACAATTTTGAAGAGAAAAAGGTTGATTCACCGGCGATTGAACAATTAATAAGATTGAAAATATGTCTGAGATGTAGTTGATTGATTGAAATTTGAGATTAATAATTAAAGGGTCTATTAGTAAGAAAATATTTTTTTTGGGTGTTCAAATGAATTTGATTTAAATTCAGATCAATTTTTTATTTTCAAATTAGATTCAAAGTTTTTTGGGGTGATATAAATGTATTCTCATATCAATTTATCAATATCGTATTAGAATGATTTTACAAATTTGTTTAACAGAGAGTTTAATTTTTTTTATTGAATCAAGATAGTGAATTTGGTGAAGATGGTGATGATAGTAATTGTTTAGAGATGGCGACTTTTGTTACAACAACAACAATAGTAATTAAAAATACATATTTTTTAAAAAGAAAATATCAAAAATAAAATTTTAATATTTATTTTTGGAGTTCACTCTCTCAAAGAGAATTAGATACATTCACTTTGCCAGCTATGCATTTAGAGTGGTAATAATTTCAATTTGAAATACTTTGGAGGGAAGGGGTGATAGAACCCCTATGAAATTAAAGCGTGTAGTTGAAAATCGAAATATAGATTAAGCGGCTTTTTGGCATTTTTTTGTTTGTTTTTAAAACAGATGAAATAATTATTAAACACTAGTGTTACTATGGGTGTGCCCCCACCCCCCCACGTGAAGCATTTGTTTGTATTGGTTGATAATAAATCCCCAAACCAATGAAACACTTTATAGTGGCATGGGTATTCAACCATGTAGGGTTGTTGGACTTATCAACAAAGTTATGCATATATTAATATAATATCAAAATTAGTTACGCAAAGTGTGTTATGTAGCTTATACTAGTTTTATTTTTAATATTGTACATAATAATATATAGATTCGTTATCTTTAATGTGTTGAATTTTATAAAGCATATAACAACGAAAACTCTATCAAGTATGACACTAATTCTAATAAAATACATGAATAATTCACTTTCTAACTAACAATCAAATAATTTATAAAATATTTTTTGTGTGAAAAATACTTCGCAGTGTTTAATCAGAAGTGAAAGTGTTCTCTTAGAAAAAAAATTGTAAAATGATTACTCCATAATATTATTAAGAAATAGTTTTCTCTTTATTTTAATTTATATAACATGTTTTTATTTTTAGTCTGTTTCAAAATGAATGTTATATTTTTATAATTAAAAATAATTTAATTTTAAAATTCATTTTTATTGTTAATTAAATAATTAATAATCATTCAAATATCTAAAATTTGTTCTAAATCATAAATTTTAAAAAATAGTAGTATTATTTATTAACTTAAATTTTGTGCCAGATAAATTGAGACAAACAAAATATATTAAATAGCTATCAACACATAAAGCAAAGTATGTACTACTATTAATCAGTTCGGTCAAACATTAATTAAATTATTTATTAGATGTCAATTACTAAGTATTCCACGAAAAAAGTGCTTTAAATAATACTTAGGGCCCGTTTGGCCATAGATTTCCCAAATAATATTTGGGAAAAATTTGGCAAATAATGTTTGTTTATACAATTTGCCATTATTTGGCAAATATCCCAAATTTCCAAATACTAGTTTTTTCTAGTATTTGGGCCAAATCTCATTTTTTGGGATCTTTTGAAAATTAAAATTTTATCCCAAACTTTTATCTTTTACAAAAACACCCTATATAGTAGTTGTTTGTGTCGTATT
>JAJOOO010007737.1:0-15463 GCA_029582685.1 Solanum piurae
TACAACTACAAATACAACCGGAGTAAAAACGGCCAAGTGGAGAAAAAAAAAAAAAAACACAAAAGAAATTGACAGACTCAGGTAGATCATCAGCAAAAATAGAAGATGTTGAATGTTATCATCTAGCCATTTGAGAGCAGTTTACAGAAAGAGGGAAGAAGAAAGGAGAATGGAACAGTGAATTGATTTAACCGACTTAGTTCATCATACACAATGAATCACTATTTATATACAATGTCTAACTAATCAACAGTAATTAAACAACCTCTAACTGACTTAACAAACTCACTAACTAGCTAATTATTTACAGTACTTATTTTAACACTCCCCCTCAAGTTGGGTGATGGAATATGTCCAGCATTCCCAACTTGAACAACATATCATTATGTAGTTGTTTTCCAAGTGTTTGGTGAAGATATCTGCCATCTGCTCCTTGCTTGCCACATATTTTGTCTTGATTATGCCTTCTTGTAATCTTTCTCTAATAAAGTGACAATCTATCTCTATGTGCTTTGTACGTTCATGATACATGGGATTGGAGGCAATTTGCATTGTAGCTTTATTGTCACAGTGCAGTTCCATAGGCAATTCAACCTGTGTTCCAAGTTCCTGCAGTAAACCTTGCAGCCAAACCAATTCTGCCACTGTTGTTGCCATACTCATGTACTCTGCCTCTGCTAAGCTTCTTGAAACTGTGCTTTGTTTTTTTGATTTCCATGATATCAGAGATTCACCAAGTTTGATCCCAAATTCTGTCACTGATTTTCTGGACAACAAACAGGATGCCCAATCTGCATCACAAAATGCATTGATCTTTCCTGATTTCTTACTGCTCATCAATAATCCCAAACCAGGCTGATTTTTAATTTATCTCACCACATGTAATGCTGCATCATAATGTGATTTTTTTGGAGCATGCATGAACTGACTTAGATGTTGTACAACAAAGGAAATATCAGGCCTTGTCATAGCTAGATACAATAATCTCCCAATTAGCCTTTGATACACTCTTCTGTCCTCTAATTCTTCATCATCTGTAATGTTGAAACAGTGATCATATTCCTGACTTGTGAGTTTCTGATTCTGTTCAAGAGGAGTTGTGGTTCCTTTTCCTCCAGTTAGACCACATTCTGACACCAATTCTAAAGCATATCTCCTTTGATTCATCAATATTCCACTCTTGAATCTTGCAAACTCAATGCCAAGGAAGTACCTTAACTGTCCTGAGTCTTTCATTTTGAAGTTATGGTGCAAAATATCTTTGGCCTCTTGAATCAATCCCTCATTATTTCCAGTGATCAAAAGATCATCCACATATACAAGTATGATCACAATGCCACCAGTAACATCTATTTTTGTAAACAATGAATAGTCCAATTTACTTTGAGTGAAGCCTGATTGTGTAAGTGCAGTGGTGAGTTTCAAATTCCACTGTTTGCTGGCTTGCTTCAAGCCATATAATGATTTTAGCAGCCTGCAAACCTTAGTCTCCCCCTGGCTGCCAAAACCAGGTGGTAAAGTCATATAAACTTCTTCAAATAGGTCACCTTGGAGGAAGGCATTGTATACATCCATCTGTAAAAGGGACCAATTAAACTGAGCAGCTAAGGCAATGACACATCTTACAATAACCATCTTTACAACATGAGAGAATGTATCATGATAATCTAGTCCCTCTTGTTGGGTGAAGCCTTTATCCACAAGTCTGGCCTTGAGCCTTTCTACACTCCCATCAGCCTTATACTTAACCTTGTACACCCATTTACATCCAATAAGAGTCTTACCTGCAGGCAAAGCAACAATCTCCCAAGTATGGTTATCACTGAGAACTTGAATTTCTTGGTCCATAGCCTAGATCCAGCCACTATTTTGGGCAGCTTGTTCAAAAGAGGAAGGCTCAGAAACAGAAGAAGAAAAAGCTGAAAGATAGGATTGATAGGAAGAGTTGACAGTGGTATAGGAAACAGAAGAGGAAATGGGATAAGGAGTTTTGGAGGTGGTGACATAATCAGTGTGACATATAGGAGGTCTGACTGATCTAGATGACTTTCTCTGAGGAATGACAGGTGGAGTAGGAATGGAAGTAGAAGAAGCAGGAACTGTATCAGGTAGTAAGGAAGGTGAGGAAGTTGGTGAATGACTGGTGGAAGTAATAGATGAATTATGAGATGGAAAACAATCATCAGAGGGATGTGGAAAAGCAGACTGTGAAGGAGGAAATGAACAAGTATGAGAGGGAGGTGCAGAATCTAAAAAAGTGTATTTAGGATGTTTGAAGGGAAAAATAGATTCCCTGAAAAACACATCCCTACTGACAAAGAAAGAACCTGAAGCAATGTTATATAGTTTGTAACCTTTTTGAGTGTCAGAGTAACCCATGAACACAGAGAAAATAGCTTTGGGAGAGAATTTATCTGACTGAGCTGTGTTTGTGGCATAACATAGGCATTTAAACACTTTCAAATGACTGAATAGGGGAACCTTTTTGTGAAAGAGTTCATAAGGTGATTTGCCTCCCAAAACAGAAGAGGGAAGTCTATTGATGAGAAAGGTGGCTGTAAGTACACATTCTCCCCAAAACTTTAAAGGCACGTGAGCCTGAAATCTGAGGGCTCTTGCTATCTCAAGAAGATGTCTATGCTTTCTTTCAGCAATGCCATTTTGCTGAGGAGTATGGACACAAGTGGTTTGGTGAATTATACCAAGAGAAGAAAAAAGGTTGTTGCATTGGTTGTTGACAAATTCAAGACCATTATCAGACCTAATTATTTTGACAGAAGCTGAAAATTGAGTTTTAATGAGAGTTAGGAAAGCTGTAATAAAAGTAACAACTTCACTTTTGAATCTTAACAGGAAAATCCATGTCATTCTAGAATAGTCATCAACAATGGTAAGGAAAAATCTATGACCATTATAAGTGCATTGCTTATACGGTCCCCAAACATCCATGTGAAGTAGTTCAAAAGGGGATACAGTTTTCGTAGTACTAGAGGGGAAAGGGATTCTAGTTTGTCTTGCAAGAGGACATATAGGACAAGAAGAAAAAAACTGAATTCTGCATATGAGGCTTCAGAGATGCAATCTTCTGCAGTACAGTAGTAGGAGCATGACCAAGTCTCTGATGCCAGATGGAAGCTACATCTGATAAAGAAGATGATGCATGTAATGCAGAAGAATGTTGGAGTACAGTGGCAGGTGATGGTTTCTTGGTAGATGGAAGTATGTAGAGACCTCTTGCTTCCTTACCAATCCCCCTCACCTTGCCATTGCAAAGGTCCTGAAAAAGACAGAGATCATGATAGAAACAGACACAACAATTCAGTTTCTTTCTGAGTTTGGAAAATGGATAACAGATTGTAAGTAAAATGAGGAAGATAAAGGACATTTTTCACTTCAGTATTGGCAAAAAGTGAAGCAGATCCAGTGTGAGTGACTAGGGTGGTTTGACCATTTGGTAAATGTACTTTGTTAGAGTTTGAAGGAACAAGAGTTGGATCAAGTAGTGTATCTAAACTAGAGACCATATGATGAGTGGCTCCAGTGTCCACAATCCAAGGAGTTGCATCATCACCTGTAGGAAAACAAGCATTGAATGTACTGAATGTTGAGGAAAAGTTATGATGTATACCTGCCATGTTGGCAACAGGCTCCTGTGATGAAGATTCTTTATCAATTAATTTCATCAAATGATTGTATTGATCAGTAGTAAAACATGGTGCAGGCTGAAAAGGTGGAATGTCAGGAGCAGAGTTTCTTCCCATGTCAAGGCCTTCAACACAATTCACATTATTGGCCTGAGCTCTTCTATTATTAGTATAGTTCTGTCCCCTGTATCCCCTATCATCAGCACCTTTCTTCCTTTGGAACTTGTAATTTTGTGGATAGCCAATCAACCTATAACAATTAGCTCTTGTATGGTTTCTTAGATGACAGTGATCACAGTATAATCCTCATGTTTCTGGTTGAAATTTGTTGCTTTGTACTGAAGCTAAAACAGTAGGATCATGAACATCCAATTTTTTCAAAGGCAACACACAATTAGATATCAAGCTACATTGCATTTTTTGGCTCTCATCTTGCATTATCATATTGTAGGCTTGATTCAAGCTTGGACTAGGAATAGTCATAAGAATTTGGCTTCTCGACTGAGCGAAACTATCACTAAGTCCCATTAAAAACTGCATAAGTTTTTGTCTCTCCATATGTTCTGCATAAACTCTATATTTGTCACATTCACATGCTGGTAGAGGAACTAGTGACACATATTCATCCCAAAGGTTTCTCAATCTAGAATAATATTCAGAAACAATAAATGTGCCTTGACTCATGGTGCTGATTTCACGATGCAATTGATATATTCTAGTCAAATTACTTTTATCAAATCTCTCATTTAGATCCTTCCAGACACTATGTGCATTGGATGAAAACATCAATTCATTTGCTAGTTCTTTCGAAACTGAATTTGTAATCCACGATAATACAAAAGCATTACATCTCTCCCACTCATGTTCTAGATCTCCTTTGTAATCAACCTTGTGACACTTTCCATCAATGAATCCAATTTTATTTTTTGCTAATAATGCTACTTTCATAGAATTACTCCAACCAATATAGTTTTCAATACCAGTAAGTTGTTGAGAGACTAAAATGCTACCTGGAGTATCAGACGGATGAAGGTACAGAGGGTTTCTAGGATGAATGTCAGTAAACCTGTGAATTTGTTCTCGATTTGGAGTATTTTGCTCCTCCGATGACTCGACTGTATTCACCATTCTTCAATCTTCTCCGGTGATCTGATTTGCAGAGAATTCTAAGGTCGGCGCTCAACTGTTCTTCCAATTTTGCAGCAGAATTTGTGCTCTCTGTATTAGCTAGATCTCTGTAATAGCCTAAGGCTCTGATACCATGTTGAATGTTATCATCTAGCCATTTGAGAGCAGTTTACAGAAAGAGGGAAGAAGAAAGGAGAATGGAACAGTGAATTGATTTAACCGACTTAGTTCATCATACACAATGAGTCACTATTTATATGCAATGTCTAACTAATCAACAGTAATTAAACAACCTCTAACTGACTTAACAAACTCACTAACTAGCTAATTATTTACAGTACTTATTTTAACAGAAGAGAAAAAAGATTTTCAGCAACATACTTCCTTCTCCACGTGTACAACACATACGTATTCGTCCTCTTATTATACATATTTTCTCCACTCACAAATAAAGGTTGAGTTTGAGGTTTGCTTTCGTGGTTTCAAGTTCGTGGTTCCCCATTAGGATTGCTTTCTTTTTGTGAGTTTGATTTTTCGCAAGAGGTACTATTTAACATTTATTTTATAATTTGATTTTCATAATTATATAGTTCTTAATTCCAATGTTATGAATTGGCTCAAATTCTATGTTTTTTCAACCTTTTTATTATAATATTGAAATACGGTAAACATGTGTATTTTAAAATTTAGATTAAATTCTGTATAGTGTAGTATTTTGATCTTTATGTCTAGTATCCGGTGATATCGTTCTTGCTCCTATTTTACCACATAAATTCATATTCTGTTTATTTTTACTTATTTTTAATATATTTATTTGTGAATTAAAGCATGAATGAAGTTACTTAAATGATTTCACGTAATAGTTAGTACGTAAAGTTGATCATCTACGTGAGTTTCTTACTATGAGTTGAAGGTATGATTATCCGAGTACTTATATACTTGAACATAGATTTAAGGATTTCGAGATATTAATATTGTGAATACGCATATATGTATATTTTTTTTATAAAAAAAAACTAAATAAAAAAAAACTGAATACCAATACATTTGCAAGCCATAAGAGAAAATGAGTGTTATAGTCTCCTATTTAATCTCTATTCCCTCATGTTTTTTTTTATAACTATAAACTAATAATATTCTATCTATTAGCCGTTGAATTTTGTGTATAAGAAATATGAGATTTATGCACAGAATCACAGTGTGTAAATTGTCTATCCTTAATTTTTTTTTTGAGCCATTTAATTTGTCATATGAAAGGAGTAGTTAATGGATAATTAATGTTGTGAATTTTATGAGTAATTAGTATTAAAATATTATTTTAATGAATTAATTTTCTCATCTTAAGATTATGTCTCAAGTCAGATCTAGTGGAATAGACATTTAGTGCGGTAATGCGGTTTTATTGTATCACTTATCTACATCGAACCTTTGTTTTTTTTGTTTTTCTTACTATCTTATGATTACTTGAAGCGAAAATTATAAAAATATGACTTGGTAAAATGTGCAAACGTTGGATTTAAATTTGGTTAGACACATTTGAAATTTATCAATTGACGAAGAGTCTTAAACATTTCAAAAAAAATATTGGTTTCAATTAAGAATGTGGTTACACATTTTTTGCGAAACACTTAAAAGAAATTCAAGAATGCGGTTACGCATCTTGACAAAATTATCTCAATAGCTAACTTTAATTTTTAGAGAGGTAAATATACAATTATTAGGTGCTATGCGAAGAAGACAATTATGTCTCTGGATGTCAAGACCAAGAATGCGGTTACGCATCTAGGTTGAAACTAATAAAATTGCACAATTAGAAATAAGAGCAACCAATGGCCTATAGACTCGATTTATCCAAAGATCGTTTAGAATAAGTAAAAGTCAATAAAAGCGACTGTGCTAGAACCACAGGACTCGAGGGATGCCTAACACCTTCCTCTCGGTCAACAGAATTCCTTACCCGAATTTTTGGTTCGCAGATCAAATAAAGAGTCATTTCCTTTTGATTAGGGATTAAACAAAAAGGTGACTTGGAACACCATAACTCAATTCCAAGTGGCGACTCTGAAAAAATAAAATAATCCCTAATCAATATCGTCACTTTAATTGGAAAAACCCTACCGCCGTGCGCAAAAAGGGGTGTGACAGGGTCAGTTTTCAAGAACTTGGAAATATTTGAAGATCATATTTTCAAAATCTGATCAAATAGATATTTGAAGATAATTTTTTAAAATTTGATATGAAATCTATGACCAAATGTTAGCTTAGTCTTTTTATAATTATTTCATTTTAAATTTAGTTTTGTTATTTTTTGTGCTACGTTATCGTTATATGTATCCAACAAAGTTATTCATATTCGTTTTAGAGTTTACTTACAACTATATTTGTATGTAATTTGTTAACCTGATCCCGATAATATTCGAGTTTATACTTCCTTCTATTTACTTTATATAATTGTATGATGTATGATATTATTTGGAAAGTAAATAAATTATTTTTGGGGATTTTTTGTTAATTTGTTTGGGAAGTATGATATTATTTGGAAAGTAACCCATTATATGTTAAATCTATTTGACTCAATTCATGTAATCAGAGCAAAATGGAGGTACAATCTAACATAATTTTTTAATTAAAAAAATCAATACCATCTTCTCCTATTTTATAGCCTATATTAATCTCAAATTTGTAAATAAAAAAGATTTGGTATTTAAAAAAATTCTAACTACTAAAATGATACCAATACCATCAATAGCATAAATTTTGTTCATCACACAGTTCATTGAGACTTCACAGAAGTACGAAGACTATCCTTCAAAATTTAAGTAGTCTTCTCAAACTGATCATCTATTTGGGGGTAAAATTTGTATAAGCTCTACCTGAGTGCCCAATTCCTTCTACATAGCCCTTCAGAACTGCAATGTGAATTGAGTACCTCGATTTAAAATGATAGAAATGGAACACTATTCAAGAGGGGTATTGATGTGAGGCCAAATATCCGGCATATGTTGTAATACCCTGCTATAAAGTGAGGGACAAGATGAGCTATATATATATATATATATGAAAACCAATTTTTAAAAATAAGTATGACTAAAATTAGTAAGGTGCAAAAGATCTTGCAACTTAAACATGAACAAAATATACCATTTAACTTGACCTTAGCTCAGGAACGACTCTACAGCTTTGAAAAAAAAGCAATTGCCTTAGGCCCCATAAATTGAGGGGCCTCATTTTAAAAAAATAAAAATAGGTTATAAGTATTATTAGTTTTAAAATATCGAATATTACTATTAGAAAATAAAAACTTTTCATAAAAGAACAAAGAAGTAATAGAAGTTCGACAAATTATGAATACTATGTCTCAAGAAAGATTAAATAATTAGCTATAACGAACTTCTTAAAAAAAAATGAATTTAAGGCCTCCATTCGGATTTGGCTTTAGGCCACCGATTTATTAGAGCCGCTCCTGCCTCAGCTTATATTTATATCCACCAATGTTGGATGTGCACAAGTAGACACTTAAAATTGAACAAATAGACACAAACGTTCTACGTGGCATCCTACTTGGCAATTTGCGTCCTACATGGTATCCTACGTGTTTTTGTCACGTAGGACTCATGCGTCTACTTATTCAATTTTATACAAGTTTAAGTGTCTACTTGTGCACACCTAAAGTTGGAGGGCATAAATATGAAATGAAGCCAAATTAAATGGCACATTTATATGTATATATATACTAGTTTCTGGGAACGCGCTTTGCGTATGTAACCCGTATTAATTAGTATATTATTTCTTTAAAAAATAAATACTATTAAAAAAATATGATTTGAGTTCGTTTTTATAAAATATGTCTAATGAGATTTCTTACTTTGTCTTACTACTAATTGTGACACACCAATTTCATGACCTCCAAGTGAATGTATTGAGATAATAATATAAGAAGTTAATAAAATAAACTCTATTTATAAGTCAAAAAATAAGCTTGTAAAGCAAAAGGAGAAAAATAACAACTATCTAAATTAAATTTCTTGATAGTGTTAAAAGTTCCTTTTTGTTGGTAGAGAAGATCAAAAGATTACATGAGATTAATCCTCTGCTAATCGTATGTAGTGCAATATTAATGTTTCTTCAATTAAAAGCTTGAGAGGAGATTATTTACTTTTTGTATAAAAAATGGTATAAGATTAACTTTGAGTGAAAGGAAAACAAAACCTTTCAACTTTTTTACTTTATCTTTTGAATCTCCTGATAATTATAATGAATGTGTTTAAAATATTATATAATTTTTTATTCACAAGAACTTTAAACTAATTAGTTAATTTTAAATATTTAAAACTAAGGTGTAAAAGTCCTTATTATTTATATTTTTAAAATCAGGATATTTATGAACATAACTACTATTTTTATATAGAATTTAATTTTCTTTTCATACATAACTTATCCACCATTAATCTAATGTTATATGTTTCACCTTCTTCTTCTTTTTTCCAAAAAAAAAAAGAGTAAATATTTTATCACATTCATTCTTAAAGATGAAAGTTAATGTATATATAAAATTATAAGTACAAAGAACAAAAAAAAGAAAAAAAAAGAAAGATACACATGAGAAAGACAATTAGGCATTTTTTTTTGTTTTTGTCTCTATAATGAAAACTGAATATTTGAGCATACAAAATAAAAATCTGAAATTAAAGCAACTTTCTAACAAAACAACAATTCAACTATATGAAGAGATAGAAAAGTCTTATTATAATTCTAATTACTACAAATAAGTATAAAACTAACACACCAAGCTCTGATGCTTCAATAGTTGATTTTTTGTCTATTATCATGACTGTATAAGGTGATCTCACAACTTTCACCACACATTGTGACATCATTTCACCTGTTTAGAGCTCCTACACACAAGAATTATCGGAATAGTAAATAAAAGTCTTTCTTGAAAAAGTTAAATTTATAAGACAAAAATTACGGAAACATAAAAAGTCACATGGAAAATTGAAAGGTCAAATACTATTAAAATAAATATAATGATTCTTTTATTATCTTTATAATAAATAACTAAAAATTCCAATAATAATTAAAATTTTATTATTTAACATTTAATTAATTAGAATGTTTAATTTAGCCTAGGGTAAAATAAATAGAATAATTATTTCATTGTCTTTATAATAAATAACTAACAATTAAAATATTATTATTTAATATTTGGTTAATTAGAATGTTTAATTTAGCCTAGGGGTAAAATGAATCTAACTTTTCATCTTTGGAGCTTCCGAAAAATTACGGAAACACAAAAAGTCACATGAAAAAATGAAAGGTCAAATACTATTAAAATAAATATAATGATTCTTTCATTGTCTTTATAATAAATAACTACAATCTATAATAATTAAAATATTATCATTTAATATTTAATTAATTAGATATTTAATTTAGCCTAGAAGTAAAATGATAATCTAACTTTTCATCTTTGAAGCTTTTCACTTTTAGTAATATATATATATCAAAAGATGTTGACATTTCATTCAATAGCGGCTAAAATGATGTTTAATAAGTAACATTAGACTAAACATTGCTTATTAAGCAACACTAGCAGATCATATAAGTTGGTAAAAATATAATTAAAAAAATGAAGTCACAAAAATTGTGTCTAATTAGAGAAGTGTTTCACATGAAGATACTAACATAATTCCTATATATTCTTTGAGTTTCTACTATTCTTTTCAACAACAACAATTGGGTCAAATATAATTTATGGAGAAGGATCTAAAATGCCTCTCAAGTATTTGAATTGGTATAAAATTACCCTTCATCCACTTATCAGCCCTAAAATACCCTTGACGTCCACCTAAAAAATACCCTCGATGTTAATCCTTTGACTCATATTTGCCCTTATTTTTAATAGTTCCCTTAAAGTAAAATTATTAAATATTTATTTATTATATTGCTTAATGTGATTGGTCCAAATTTAAACCCTTCTCAAATAAAAAATAAAAATGATATTTTTTAATATTTTATTTTTTCTATAAAACCACTTATGATTCATATTTTGACCCGATACAGTTGAAAATAGTATTGAAAAAATAATTAATTTCATGATATCTTCCTATTGACCTATTTTAAATCAACCCCAATTTATTATAACGTAACTCAACTCATAAATGTGGATCCAACTAAAATTCATACTTACCCCGACTTATTGTCCATCTAAACAAAATTATTATTTTCATTAATATAAAATTTTCTCTCAATTATCCAAATGTCTTGTTCATTTTCTCTTTTATTCCTTTTTTTAATCTCTTATTCTTAATTAGGATATTCGGGACTCAAACTTGAAATGAATTCACATATTTATATTCTTTTAATTAGTATTATTGTCATGATGGGATGAGGATAAGAGAAATGATTATTTTTATTCTTTTAATTTTAATTTTGGGTACACACAAAAGAAAAATGTAATATTTGTACATATTTGCTTAATTAAGTCATCTTTTATTGAACTAATTATTTCTATATGAATGCATCATTATTTTCCTCCTTTTCTTTCTCTTGTTTGTCATAAATTAAATAAAAAAAATAAAATGGTGGTCAAGATCCAAATAGAAAAAAATGGAAGAGATAGAAAGTGAAGGATCGGGGAGGGAAGAGTGTAGAGAGTAGATGTCTAACCTTTTTATAATTTTAAATTTACTATGAAATTTAAAATCAAGTCAATCAGCTTATATATTAAGTAATTCAAATTATTTTTCTACGGAAAAGCGCCTAAAATGCCCTTAAACTATGAGATTTGGTACAATATTACCCTCCATCCACCTAATGAGTATGATCTGTTAGATGTAAGGGTATTTTTGAGCCGAAAGATGGACGTCAGGGATATTTTAGGGCCAATAGATGGATGGAGGATAATTTTGTACCCATTCAAATACTTGAGGGGCATGAATAGTTGGTCTAAAGTTGGATTGAGATACATGTATAAACTTTCATTAAAAACTTAAAACTTTTTTAATAGTTTTCACTTTGTTGGAAATATGCGTATAGTTTAATAATCATATTGTCCAAAATTATTGGAAGTTATTTTAGTAAGAAATTTCTACAATTCAATGACCATTTGAGGAATTGACTTAAAAAAAAGCATACTTTGGTTTTCATTTCTTAATTTTCACGTGAGACTATTTTTAAGTTCAAAAGGGACTTACAATAATCTACTAATTCAATGTTGATAATCCATAACTGCTCATCCATTCATTTTAGAAGCTTGAATGATTCTATCATAATGTGCTTATTATAATATACTACAAGGGACTCTGAGTAGCTGAATGTTGAGCGTATCGGGAAGAATATTAAAAATTGAAAAGGTTTTCTATTGATGTAAACAATATAACTATGGAATATTATCGAGGATTAGAAAAAAAAACAAAGATTTCACATGATAATATTATCAATCAGATTTATTTCGTACCTTTTGTTTAATGAGAAAATGAGTCAAATTCTACGGGATCAAACCCGTGGAATTTAAGAAATGATATAAAAATAAAAATAGGTGTTATGTAATATATTTATTTATGTGGATGTCCACTAAATGTAAACTCATGTTTCCATTACTTTTCACCATTATATTCCACCTCCCCCATGACTTCAAATCCTTAATGCAATGTCTCCCACCTCCTCCGTGATATTCCCCCTTTATATCATGTTTATGACATACTTATGTCTACTGTGTAATACTATGAATAGATAATGAAAAGACATATTATAAATTCACTTAAAGATTTGGAAAATATATTTTGAAGAATAAATAATGAGTTAATATCTTAAAAAGTCACTCAACTTTGAGAATTTATCTAATAAAGTCATTAAAATTTATTTTGTATCAATAAAATCACTCAACTTTAACATTTGTATCAATAAAATCATTTAACTAAATTTAGCCTTAATTATTAATTTAATAGGATTAACACACTAAACCAACATTTTACCCGTGATATATCCCACCCAGGAGCCCTTATTTATTGGTTATAATTTAAAGTCTTAAACCTAACCTAGCAGTGAATATTGAGAAGTTTGATAAACAAAATAGTTAGCGCTTTACACAGGAATTTTTTTTCCTTTTCGTAGTTATTTTTTATGCTATGTATACATTTATTAATGAAGTTTAATTACAAAACTTCCACTGCAAATGAGACGTGACAGCCATAATTATTAATGTATTCGCTTAATTTAATAGGATTACCACACTAAATCAACACTTTACCCGTGATACATATCCAACCCAGGAGACCTTTATTTGTTGCTTAATTAAATGCATAATAATTAAACTCCATTAATGTATACTTGGCATAAAAAATACTATTTAGTGATATAAAAAAAAAATCAATGATAAATTTAGTTAAGTGATTTTATTTATACAAAAGTTTAAGTTGGATGATTTTTTTGATACAAAAGTGTAAATTGAGTGATTTTATTGATACAAAACAAAGTTTAATGACTTTGCTAGATAAATTCTCAAAATTGAGTGATCTTTTGAGATATTAACTCAATAAGTAAACTCTCTTCTCTTGCTGTGGAGTATTTGATTTAATTGTTCCACCACGCCTAAAAAGATGTCTCACCAGTTTTTGGTGTAAATGATAATTTTTTTAATATTAGGGGGGGAAATGATTGATAGTTGAGAAATTATGTGTGATATGAATTATCTAGATAGTCATAAAAAAAGGGATGAACATAGACTTCAACAAGTAATTCATTTGCAAATTAAATCCAATATTCGTGAAGAAAGAATCGTAATAAATGTTAAAGAATAGGCATCTTTAGCTCGCTTAGAAATAGATCAAAATGTAGCAAACCAATTGTCATATATTTATTGACTATGTTAGAATATATTTGTACCCAATCTGCTCTTTCTCACATCAACATGCTAAAAATTGATACTACATAATTCACTAAAGATTATACAGAATACTAATCATAAACATAAGTTAGAAAAATTGTAAATAAACAAAACTTTAAGAGGCATGATTTATTATAACTTCAAAAAACTATACAATTTTCTATAATCCCAAACATGAACGACTTAATGTATAGAATGTTTTACCTTTAACCGATATAATCATCTCCAACCCAACACCAAATTTTACACCAAATCCTTATTTGAGCTCCAACCCACACCAATTTATGAGCTCCAACCCACATCAATTTTTACACTAAATTTGGTGTGTGGATAATGTTACACCAAATTTGGTGTAACACTATTCATCACACCAATTCACTTTTTGAATATTTTAATATTATTTTATTATACAAACTTTTAATTAAACATTATATAAATTGTATGTTTTAATTAAATCTCTTGTATATTTAATTATTTTTTATGTAATATTTTTATAATATTAATTTTAGATATAAAATTTAGATTTTTTATAAATTAATTTTTCTATATATGATTTTTTTTAAAATTAAATTTATGTTAATTCTACTATAAATTATAATTTGATATAACTACAATTAACCTTCACAAAAATTAAAAATGCAAACATGTAAATTTTTAAACAAATAATACAATGTACATAAAAATAACCGAAAATAATAAACATTCAACAAAGTAGTAATTGACATTCACCATGAATTATATATGGTGTTTTAGAAAGAATTTGTTTTATGAAATAAGAAAATATAAATGAAATAAGAAATAATAATATAATAATGAAGAGAGAGAAAAATATTTCTTTTTGATGTAAAATTTGGTGAGTGGGTTGAAGTTGATTACACAAAAAATAGTGTTGACACCAAATTTGGTGTTTGGGTTGGAGATGCCTTAAGAATGCAACAATACCATATTTTATGTGTATATAAAGAATAAACAATGGATCTTATGTACCAAATCTTCTTTATATGATTTTGAATAGCGAACAACTTACGAATCAATAATTAAACTGTTTAACAAAAGTTGTTCGAAATCAATGAAGTAAGACTCGAGCAACCTTGAGAGGACATGAACCCGGATCAAAGTTCAGTTTTGCGCTACTCGCGGGCAAACTCGAATGGTACCTTTAGGCTGTGAAAATTAATCATCTTCAAGAAGAGAAGGTTGCTTCGAGTAAAATGTTGAAGGTTAGCTAAGACATGATCTCTATAATGACCCGGAAGGTCATTTTTGAAAATTTTCGTAAAATCATCATTTTACCTCTCTCGATATAGATCCCGAGTCATTTTTTATTGAGTTTTGAAAGTTGGTTTTGAGCTTTGGGTTAAAAGTGATGACTTATGTAAGTTTTTTATTTTGAAAGGCTAAAATTGTTAAAAAGTGGTTTTTCGCTGTCTTTTAGAGTTTCGAGTGTTAGAATGGAATTCCGTCAATTCCATCAGTCTCAAAATGTTGAAATTGATCGGTCTAACTTAGTTGTCGATTTCATATTCGGAATCTTTTTGAGGATTTGAGGTCCTAAGTTGGAAATTGTTGAGATTTTAGCCTTTGAGTTGACTTTGGTCAACATTCGAGGTTCAGATGCTCGGATCAAAATTTTGAGAGTTTCTTTGGATTCGACAGATGATTTTAGGTCAAAGCGAGGACTTGGTTGAATTTTCCGAGCCCCCAAGTTAGATTTTAGCCTTTGAGTTGACTTTGGTCAACATTCGAGGTTCAGATGCTCGGATCAAAATTTTGAGAGTTTCTTTGGATTCGACAGATGATTTTA
>JAJOOO010007738.1:0-12039 GCA_029582685.1 Solanum piurae
TAGTGGTCGATGCTTTGAGTAGGAAGACTTCGAGTATGGGGAGTCTTTCATATATCAGTGTTGAGAAGAGACCATTGGATAGAGATAGTCAGAGGTTAACCAATAATCTCGTCTAGTTATAGATTTCTGAGGAGATGGGTGGTTTGATTACTTTCATTGAGGCTTGATCTTCCTTTGTTGAGCAGATTCGAGATCATCAAATTGATGATGAGAAGTTATGTCTCATTCAAGACAAAGTATCGAGAGGTGAAGCTAAGGAGGTTTTCCTTAATTCTGATGGTGTCTTGAGGATGGGAGGTAAGATTTGTGTGTCAAAGACATGCGAGTTGGTTAGCTTGATTCTTGAGGAGGCCCATTGCTCTCGATATTCTATTCATCCGGGAGCGAAAAATATGTATCATGACCAGAGCCAACGTTATTGGTTGTAGGGCATCAAGAGGGATACTGCAAATGTCATTTCTAGGTGTTTGACTTACCAACAGGTCACGTGTGAGGACTAGCGGCCTGGAGGTATATCTCAAAGAATGTCTTTTCCTACTTGGAAGTGGGAACCGATCACTACTAATTTTGTTGTGGGTTTTCCTACCATAATGTGTGGTTATGACTCCATTTGGGTGGTTATTGATAGGCTGACCAAGACTTCCCTCTTCACCCCGGTTCGGGTGATGTATATGGGAGAGAAATTAGTCGAGGTTTATATCAGTCAGATTGTGCGACTTTATAGAGTTATGGTTTCTATTGTTTGTGATCGAGATTCTTTGTTCACTTCTCACTTCTAGAAGGAATTGCAGAATGGCTTGGGTACTCGATTGAATATGAGTATATATTCACCCTCAAACAAACGGTTAGTCCGAGCGGATGATTCAGGTGTTGGAGGATATGCTCCGAGTTTGTGTGATCGATTTTCGTGCTATATGGGATCGACATTTTCCCTTAGAAGAGTTTGCCTACAACAACAATTATCACTCTAGTATTCAGATGGCTCCTTTTTTAGGCGTTGTATGACAGACAGTGTAGATCTCTGGTTAGTTTGTTTGATTCGGCGGAGATAAAATTTCTAGACACAAACTTTCTTTAAAATGCTATAGAGAAGGGCTGTACTATAGACTATTGACAGTTAATAGTTGACAAAAGAGTTGTGAAGACCGGAGAGTCAGAGCCCTTGTGTTTATGGAGGGTGATCATGTTTGACCCCTGAGTTTCACCCATGAAGGGTTTGATGAAGTTCCGAAAGAAGGGAAAGCTTAGCCGAAGATTCATTGGACCTTTTGAGAATTTGAGTCGAATGGAAGAGGTGGCTTATAAGTTTTCCTTACCACCTAGCTTGTTTGTTGTTCATATTGTGTTTCATGTCTCCATGCTTCAGAAGTACGTGTCGAATGAGTCCCATGTGTTTTTTCTTGATTTAGTTGAGTTGGGTCTAGACTTATCTTTTAAGGAAGAGCCTATAGCCATTTTGGATAGGCAAGTCTGAAACCTTAGGGCCAAAGAGATTTCTTTGGTGAAGTGTAGTGGAAGCACTGTGCAGTTCGCAAGGAGACATGGGAGACGCAGTCAGATATGGGTTTAAGATATCCTCATTTCTTCGAGACTTTAGGTACTTTCTTTTACTTTATGTTCGAGGACGAACATAGTTTTTACTGGTGGATAATGTAATGAACCAATCAGTGATGTTTAGTAATTTCGTGAAATTTATCATTTTACCCTTCTCGACTTTTGGCCCTGAGTTATTCTTGTTTATGTTTTGGAAGTTTGTTCCAAACCTTGAGTAAGAAGTTGTGATTTTGGCATGTTTTGAGTTTGAAGGGCTTAAGTTGCTTAAAAAGTGGTTTTCACAATCTTTTAGAGTTTCGAATGTCGGAATAAAATTACGTCAATTTCATCAGTCCCACAATGTGGAATCTGATCTAGAAAATTTGTTGGTTTCATATTCAAAGTCATTTTGAGGATTGGAGATCCTAAGTTGAAATTTGTGAGATTTAAACATTTGGGTTGACTTTGATCAAGATTTTATAATTTCCATATTTTAAAAAAAAATTGTTAATCTTCAAAAAGTCCTTAAACATTAATATAATTGTAATTTTAAAAAAAAAAGACCGAGAGGAAAAAATAATTGAAGAAAAGAATTAAAGAGAGAAAATGATTGAAGAAAAGAGAAAGACAAAGAAAATGATAATGACGAAAGAAAAGAGAAGGGGAAAGAAAAAAATGACTGGAAGAAAAAGAGGAGAATGAAAGAAAGAGAAAATGATGGGGGAAAACAGAAAGAGAAAGAGAGAGAAAGAAAATGATGGAAGAAAAGAGAAGGAGAAAGAAATAAAGAGAATCATTTATTTGTGGTAAAATTTGTAAGGCTAATTTGTGCAAGAATTAAAGATATGTCATAATTCGTAAATAAAGTTATATAATATATTATCTATGTAAATTGAATATATATTTTTATTAATTTTAAAATGGTCGATACATATGTAATGTAAAGTATGTGTTTGATGTAAACTAGATAAAATAAGGTAAATTTTTAATTTGAACTTTAATCGCGTCTGTTAAGCGACTTTGTGAAAAAGAGATTTATAGAAAGACAAATGTGTCAATTTAATATTTAATCCCCATAATTATTACACCGCGTGAGTTTTGGGATATAAAGAATTCTACCAAATGTGAAATACTGAAATTAATGCTATAAATTTAATTCTGAATTTCCAATTAAATTATATTTTCTTATTTCTCAAATCAAAGAATCTTCGAGTTAGTTAAGGACACTAAGTACTAACAAGTCATAAATTTTAAATAAAATACTTTCTTCTCTTGCGAAAATTATAATCAAAACACGGCTTTGATTTCAAAATTTATATGTTCTAAATAAATTTAAAAAATATTTAAATATTTATGATTAAACATTTACCAAAATATTAATTTTTAATGATATTTTTTCTGGAGTTGGTGATTGGGTTTGGGGTCGGGATTAGCGTTGGGGATTTGGAAGCTTTATCATTTTTGTCTCATCCATCAACTCTTCACTTTGTTTTTTTTTTTTCCATAATTAAAAAAAAACATTTTATTACTAATATGAAATATAGACTAGCTACCTACGACTAGGCCATAAGTGATTTATTTTGGACTGTCTCCCTAAATTCACTTTTACTTGTCATAATTTGATTTGACACATCCGTTAAGAAATAATTAATAATATAGATATTTTACCAAATTATCCCTTATTAAATGATGTGTTGAAAAATAATTTGAAAAATAAGTTTTTAATGCTAAGGGTGAAACATGGAAAAAATAATTATCATTTTTTTATATGTCAAACTGACAAGTAAAAATAAAAAAATTATTTTATAAATAAATGACAAGTAAAAGTGAATGGGGGAGTATTAGAGAAGAAATAACTCAATTTTATTACGCAATTGCACAGTTTTTTTTTTCTTTTTAGTTTTTTCCTTTTTGTCTTTTTCGAAAATGTTTCTCTAAAAGTATGCCAAGCTGGAAATGAGTATTTATTGTTAATTTATTTTTCGTTTTCATTACTCGATATATGCAGATGTATGTTGAGAACATATTTAGGTTAAAGAAGTATTGCATTTCTATTAATAACTTTATTTATTTAGATGACATGATCATGTATGTTATTATAGTGGAAGTGTAAATAAGGATTTTTTATTCGAATTTTATTGTCATGCTTTAATAGTATTACAAAAAAGATCACGTATTTAACTTCTAAAAATTATAAATTCGTATGTGAGGAACATATTGAAAATACAATTGACTAAATAAAAATATATTCTTTTAAAATTTAAGTTTTTGATTGAGATAGTCACACACTCGCACACTTCAACAGTGTAAACTATAAAATTAAACAAGTGAACTAATCGATTAGAAACTACAAACAATCTTCATGGTATATATGAATTACACCAAAGATCACATTACTCAAAATTATGAACACTAGAAAAAACATCATATTTTATTCTATTAAATTGGGGTAGGGGTAAGGGTAGGAGAAGGGGAAGGGAAAGGAGGGGGGGGGGGGGGAATTGGTGAGCAGACTACAAGATGGGGAATCAAACTCTCACCGATAAAATAAAATTTTATGTAGTCCATCAACTGAGTTTCGTACTAAAATACTATAACATAGTTAAAATCTAATCATAGAGAACACCTTCTCAAGATGTTTAGCCTTGAGACCAAGATACTCTTTCACTTTCACATTTCTATATTTTGGTACAACACCAACATTATCCTTAGAAGAAACTAATGGAGCAATCATAGAGTCAACTTGAGGTCCAAAAAAATAAGCCAAAGAAACCCTATATTTAGTTTGATCAACAAGAACTGGATGATAAACCGATGGGAATTCACCATTAGAGAGTATATGAAGAAGATCACCTACGTTAACGATTAGGGCATCGTTGGAAACCGGAGCAATTGAAGTCCATCCTTGGTCTTTTATCAAGATTTGAAGACCCTTTGTGTTATTTGTTTGATGGAGTATTGTTAAGAATAATGAATCTGTGTGAGGAGCTAACCCTAGTGCATGGTTAGGGTTAGGGCAACATGGATATGAATTTAATTGTAGGGCTCCTGCAAATTCAAAAGAATTAATTGAATATTCTTGAGATGGTTGAAAGTAGTTGAGGATGAATAGCCATAGTTTGAAGGATAGAGCTTCCATCTTCATTTTATAATTTTCCATCACATCACTGCAAGAACCAAAACAAATAATCAAAATAAAGAACCATAATATTACTCCCTGCGTCTCAAACTATTTATCGTGATTTCTGAAAGTAATATTGTCTCAAATTATCTACATAATTAAATTTATGTTTATCATGAGAAAAATATAATTGTTGCATAGAATTATCTACTAAATAACTTGATTATATAAATATTTATTGTATCGTTAATGCATATAACTTCAACTCATATTTATATGCATTTACATAAAATCCATCCAAGTACTTACCAAAATTTTTGATAGTCATGTGGCCAAAGTTCCTTAGCATGATCAAGTGGTGAATCCATAATTGTGAACCCTTCATGCCACATGAACTTCGAGAAAAACGGCGTAATTCAAGCTGTGCCATAGCCGGTGGCGCCATTAGTTGATCTCACGACCTTCACCTTCTATTCAGTAGGCAAGGCGAAAAGTCGTTTTGCCTGAGATTCAACTTCATCAAGAAGCTCTAAAGAAACTTTGTGATTAACAACTTGAAATATTCCCCATGTTCTGCATGCATGACCTATAAGTTCCACAACATTAGGAGCTAAAAGATCAATTATTGGGACGCTGGTGTTTTTTTCATCATCACTAGTTGGGACATTATTGATTTTAGGCCATAAGTGAGAGTTTGGGACTTCTTGGATTGAGTGAAAATCTACTGGAAGAATGTATTGAGGGCTAAGAGGGTTTTCTTTGTAAGCTTCTTCAAGAGTAGTGGTAGCCATTATTTTGGACTTTGGACAAAAAAACAAATATTGTATTGATAAGTATATACTCCCTCCGTCCTATTTTATGTGAGGTAGTTTGACTCGGCACATAGTTTAAGAATGAAAGGTAGACTTTTAAAACTTGTGGTCCAAAATGAATGATGGAAATTTGTGTGGTTGTAAATCATTTCATTAAGGGTAAAATAGACATATTATAGTTAAATTTTTACTTAATATAAAAACATATCATTCTTTTTTAGACTGACTAAAAAGGAAAGTAAGTCACATAAATTGGGACAGAGAAAGTAGTTTTTTTTTTTTGGAATATATATAAGGTTGAAAAAAAGATCTTTTTACACATGGATTGGTTGCTCTTTTTTTTGGAATATGTGTTGTCTAAAAGTAGGTTCCTAATTTTGGCTAATTAATCTATCATTTAATCATAGATTTTGAAGCAAACATTTAAATTATTTCTTTAAGTATCTATTTGACTTAGATTTTGGATTATACATTTAAATTATTTCTTTTAATATCTTTTTGACTCAGATTTTGGATCAAACATTTAAACTTTTTCTTTAAATATCCGGTTGACTTAGATTTTGGTTCAAGTCGTAAAAATTTATCCTTAAATTTATCTAGTAGGTCATAAAATTTGACTTCAAATATTTTCAAGTCTCTCAAAAGAGTCAGTTTTTGGGTTTTTGAGACATTCATGAACATAAATTATATTTTATTTCTAAATCTAATGCATATTCAAACACATCTTTCCAAAAATTATGTCAAAACTTAAACTTTCAAGTTTCAAATATCAACTTTAAAATTTTGATCAAACCGGAGCTAAAGATGGGGTCAAGGGTGGAGTCAGGATGTCGAAAAGCTATACTCCCTCCGTCCCATATTAGATGGGCACTTCCAACTTTACACGGTGATTAAGAAATCATTAATACATTACAAGACTTTACCATTTTGCCCTTTGTTTATATCAATGCACATTAAACTGAATTACAAAAATACACATAGAATATAGGAATCATTAGTATTGGGTCTTTAAAATTTGTTTAAACTTTCAAAGGTCATATTAATTGTAGGGATAAAATGGGAAAAATTAATTAATTATATCCTAATTTAGTAAGTGGTCAAGTAATAAGGACGAATATTTTTAATAAGATGCCCATCTAATATGGACGGAGGAAGTACTATATATATATATATACTATTTGTTTTTGTGTATATATAGTAAGTATAAAATTTCTTTTATTTCTTTGCATGTTTATCTTTTTATATTTTAAAATCTTCTTCATAAAACTTCTTACCCGTCGTTAAATGGGATAAATTTAAACTTTCACTTCTGGAAAAAATAAAAATAGCTAGCCATCGTCCTTTTGATGATCTATGCTTATAGTATAACTTGCACATGATCGATAATGTTGAAATAGACAAGTGTTACACTCCTTGATATGTTTGAAGAGGACAAAAGTTAATCATTGAAACAAGATAGCTATGGAGCTAAAATGATTCATTTGAATTTTCTTCGATAATAATTATACATACAATTAAAAACAACATTTTTACTTCATAAAAATAAAAGTAAAATTGCATTCACTTTACTTTCCCTATATCTTAGAGTTGTGAATTACACTTATTAATTTATTAAGAATATCTTTGAGCTAATTATTTTAACTCGATAACTAGTATCAAAGTTAATAATTCTACGAGACAAGTATAAAGACAATGGAGTTGATGGCGTAGGGCCTGACATAATTAGTCATGTGTTTGCCCGTATTTGTGCTGGTTTAGTTTGTTACATATATCCTTATATATCTATAGCTCCATAGACATACATAAAAAGAAGTCAACAAGTTTTAATAAATATAGGCTTAAGTCATCTGCGATCCTTTAAAGTTGTCTGTATATTTTACTTAGACACCTCAACTAGGATTAGTACCTATTGAACATCTTTACCCTCTCAAATTTGAACTATTTAGACACTTTATACAGATCTGGCACAAAAAGTATAATACACATCTTGATGAGCGTGTGAAATCAATAATTTAACATTTTTCCTTTTCTTTTTCAATTTTTTTCTTTTTATTTCTCATTATTTAAAAAAAAAAAATAACAATTTGGTTCTTCTTCCTCTCTTTCAAAACCACACACCTACTGCAACCACTTCTACAATTCAATCCATCACTATTTTCTCCCCCACATTTTATTTTTTTTAAAATATTTTATCATTGACTACTTCCGTCATCCTTTTTTCGAGATAAAAGATGGAGATCACCAGTTATTTGACGGATAAAATGAAGATTATTATGTACGTCTTCTTTGTCGAAAAAAATGAAGATCATTATTAAAATATTTTCTCTCTCCCTCTTCACCTCTCCCCACACACACCCTTTCTTCCTCACAAATCGAACCAAAAAAAATTGAAATCAAAATAAAAAAACAAATCTTTTAAGAATAAACTATCAATTTAAATGAAAATAAGAAAGAAGGCATATAGAAAAAAAAATGATAAATTCATACGTAATATATGTTAAAACCTCTAATTTTTTTAAATGGGGGTGTTAACAATGGCGGACAAGGCAATTGTTAGGGAAAGAGAAGAAATGGAAAGGTTTGAGGTGGGTGTGGTGCGGGGGTGGGGTGCGGGGTGTATAATTTTTTGTTTTTTTTAGTTTAATGTATTTTCTTTTGGGATTTTGTTATATTCAAAATTTATTTTTATAATTATTTTAAATTAAAATGTCACGTGCTTCATTTGATTTGTCATTTTGTCACATCATATGCATGAGTATTACACGCACTTTCTCTTTAGATTAAGTGTCAGAAAAATGTTCTATAGATACTTATTTTTGAAGATTGGAGTGTCTAATAGGAAACAATGTTTGTTAACGTGTCAAAGTGAAATTATACGGACAACTTTAAGGGGCTATATATGACTTAAGTCATAAATATAAATACTCGATTAATGTTGGTGACTCATAATTAACTTTTAGTTTAGCCCATGAATTACGATGGGTCTTGTAAAACTCCTTTCAAGAAATAAATTATTGAAGGTATATGAATATATTATAAATGTTTAATTTCCTTGCACTTATTCATACATTTACTTATTTTTTTTAAAAGAATTATTATAATTTTTTCCACTCAATTTTATTTACTGTTTTAGGTAGGTTTTTTATTTGGTCTTGCACTTTTTGTACTGAAGCATGTGGCCTGTGGGGTCATGCACAAAATAAATCGATCAAAATTCATATTAAATGTTTGATCTTTATTAGTATCACGTTTGTTGGCTAGTGAATATTATTCAGTGATTTTGATGTTAACCAGATGGGTTTGTTTTATTTGATCTATTTATTATAGACGATAAATTAATTAGAAAAGAATAAAACATTTTCTCTATAGGATAGAAGTAGTCTCCCTTATGTTAGGTTTTCTTTTTGGATTTGAAGTTAAAGTTAAAATAGTTAGGAAAAATAACATGACGTGATAAATATTTAGATTGTTTATTTCTTTAAAATACATATTTAAGGGGAAAGAGTAAAAAAAATCCTTCAACTTTCATTTAATAGTTAGGCTTACCTTTCGTTATACAATGTGGTTATTTATGACCTCGTAGTTACAAAACTTAATACTCATACCCTCCAAACTTACAATTTCCCCCAAATTGACATCAAATCCCCAATTTCAATTCAAATTACCCAATTTCTTCATTTAATCGAATCCGACTCACCTAATCATTTAATCCATTTTCTTCATCAATGAACATTTCCTAAAAAAAGGTCCCCCAATTTACCATGTATTTCCACCACCATACCAACAACATCTATAACAATTAACAATACACATCATGATTGATGAAATAAAAAAAGAACTTCATCAAGCACAAGTATTGTTTTTGTTGCTTTTTTATTTATTTATTTTTTGTTATTGACTTGAAGAAGTAAGAAAAATCTTCTCCTCTCAAAGTGTCTGATGACTGTTGTTAGCTCCGACAGCCCTAGCTGGCCATCCACCACGACGCCACTCTCACCTTCCCTCTTTCCTCCATTAACAGAGCTTTCATAATTGTCTAAAAGTGCCCAAATTTGGTCGGATCTTTGTATTGTAGGTTTTGCTTCGACAATGTCCTTGAAGCCATGTCACGCCACACCTCCCTCTCTCCCCTGTTAATGCTGAATCTGATCGATGAAATTATTGCTTCGACGAAGCTTCATTTTTTTCCCGATAAAATTCATTGACGGTTTTTTTCATTTTATTTTTCTCCTATCCTATATTGTTTCTTGGTTGCCGAATTTCTTCTTTCTAAAGACAAAAATTCCTCAACACTGGATTTTTTGTGAAGAAGGGTTATTAAAGAAAAACGAGAATTGATTGATTTTATTTTAAATTGAAAAAGTTCAGCACAAAAATTTAGTTACATACTATAAATGCCATTATAAAAGGACTATACAACTTAAAAGGAAGAACGTTATTTTTCGTCATACCTGTGCAATAATAATTTACGGAACCATGGCAATAGTTCAAAATAAAGTTCTTTTGAAAATGAATATGTGAAATAAGTTTAAGTTTATTTTCCTGAAGGAGCCGTTATTTTCTATTATTTATGAGTTAAGATAGATGGGGGTGGTAATTGGGCATGAGTTCAATTGGAAATAGGTCGTTTTCTCTAAAAAAATACAGGGTTAGTTGGACTAATTTTGGGTATATGGGTAATTACAATACTTGGATTGCAAGTACTGAAGCATGTGGGTCATGCACAAATTAAATCGATCAAAATTCATATTAAACTAGGTAACTTGGCCGCGTTATGCGCAGTTATCAAATATTTTATTTATGATGTACATTATATTTATTATCAAAAATTAAAGATCTACAA
The DNA here is from genome assembly GCA_029582685.1 of Solanum piurae. Classification (NCBI taxonomy): domain Eukaryota; kingdom Viridiplantae; phylum Streptophyta; class Magnoliopsida; order Solanales; family Solanaceae; genus Solanum; species Solanum piurae. The sequence goes on from JAJOOO010007738.1 coordinate 10,310, forward strand.
ATACTAATAATGACCTATCGAGCTAGGATGCATAACACCGTCTCCATTTTTAAGCCATGAGCCTTGTCCACCATGTAGAGATAATAAATCAATATAAGAGTGTTATGCATGAATATAAATTTGTCTTATTAGCACGTATAAGACAAAAAAAAATTATTTTTAACTACTTGAAAATAAAGTAAAAGTTAAAATTTTAAACACAATACCCCTAATTTCATCGGGATGTGTCACAAATAATTGATCAAATTTATTATTTATTTTTTCTAATTATATATAAATCATACACAATTATATAGGCCGGCCCAATTATATACATATTATACATATACATACCATTTCAAGTTTAAGCGGCTAATTGATCAACTATCTACATTACTTCGATTCATTGAGACATTTGCTCTATTAAAACTAAACAATATTTTTAAAGTAATTTGTACCATGTTCGTACTTAGATATTTTGGATTTTATCACATTGTCTTATGAAACAAAGTTTAGCTACACATTATGATATGATTTTAACTTGCTGATAAAACAACATTAGAAGGAAAATATGTACTAACCTTTTTGCATTATTTTGGACTAAATTTACTGGTAAACTTGTACAAAATAATGCCTGCAATCAGTTGTATTGTGGCACCACAAATAAAATATACATATTTTTTAAAGCTTAAATTATCTAAATACATATCTTATTTTACCATAATCTCTAAAAAAAATCCTATCATTTAAAAAAAATTCAAAAATCTTCTCCCGGATACATCACTCTCCTCTAGCTTATACATCCCTATCGCCCTCTCGGATACATCTCTCTCCTCTATGATACATCTGTCCCCTCTCGGATACATCTCTCCCCCTTTCTATCTGGATATCTTATCCCCTCTCTAATACATACATATCCCCTCTCGGATACATCTCTCCCCTATGTATCTGGTTGTCTGCTGATGTCTTCGGAAGTTCAATGATATATCCGAAATTCATAAATTTTAAGAATTTTTTGTAATTTGAAAAAGAGTAGAAAAATATGTAATTAACTCTTAAAATTATGAGATTTATGTAATTTATACTTTTTTTAAAATTAGAATTATGGAATGGAAAGAAACTGAATGAATAGGAAATTTAATGAGAAAGAAGAAAATGCAGCATGTGCATATAAGTATTTGGAAATCCTCCTAAAAAATCAAACATATTGATTAAGTAAAATATTGAATTCATTAAAGACTGTTTGTTAATAATAAAATTTGAGAATTTCAGTATAGTAAATTATCCTATTATAATAGTAATAAAATAAGTTTATTCCTGCTTAAATTATTTTCATTCAATTCATACTCTTTTATTGAGGAATAAAGCTTGACCCAAACATAAGATACAAGAGTTTGAATTTAACCAAACAATTCTCAAACACTAAAACCAATCCTTCATATGCAGAAAGAATGAAAATAATAAAATTAATCAATTTCAATATAATAAGATAGTTTCCCATTCAACATTCATATTCAATCCTTTTTGATAATTTAGCACATCTTAATAACTATAATACTCATAAAAAAAAATTGCTTACATAAAATAATGGCAAAAAAATAATAAAAACCAAAGAGAATAAAAAAAGTAGAATAAACATTAATGATCATGAAGATTTTTAAAAAAGTTGATGCCTTGCATGTAACAAAATCCAACAAGTGATATATATTTTTGTTGATTAGTGAACTCGTGAAGATGTTTGATGACGAACG
>JAJOOO010007739.1:0-12799 GCA_029582685.1 Solanum piurae
TGATGCTTCTCACACGTGCGTTAACAGTGCTAACATGGTTGCACGTGTAAGGTCATCACGTGGTTGCTTAACAATGCACGTGCCTTCTCCTTGACAATCAATATGCTTTAAGATTGTCTTTGGTGTTCATTAATCTATTACTACAATGCTTCCTCAATTATTGCTTCTTCATGTTATTATATGCCCTTTCCTTTTTTGTTTGCTTTGGAATTTAAAATAATTATGAGTTTTTCAAAGAAATAAATTGAGAGCTCATTGATTAAGTAAATTAATCATTTTCAAGTAGGGAAAATTATAGTCAAATATCATTTCACTATTTAGTTTATAAAATATGTACACTGTGTTGAAGTAATATTTACTTTAAACTAAATATACATATAATATACAAAATATATACAGTCAAAGTATATATATATAGTCATATTTCGACCATGTTGGTAAACTAGTTTGCCAAAGGTACATTTACTTAAGTTTCCTTTACAAGTAATATAGACCTAGATTCCTGCTTAACTATACTTGTAACATTATAGTGGGCTTAAGGCGAAATGTTCCAAGTAACAATATTTCCACTTGTTTAGGCCACATATAATCAGCCCAAGAATGCTCAACAAACATTTGAGACATGGAATTACTTGTATTGGGCCTACTGGACCATTGATTTGTAGTAAATTGTAGTCCATTAGGAAAAGACATGGGCAAGCAGTTCTCAATTAAGCATACAAGGTGCAATGGGTAAACCATTATTTTAAAACTATTCAACGTTTAGCTTGTTTAAGTGTAAAAATAAAATTGAACCAAAACACGGAAGTACTCCGAAAGTTTTAATTAAAATGTTAGATGTGCATATCATGTTTAAACTTACGTGACTTCTATGCTGGTCTTACACATTTTGGTGCGTCTCACATTAAAGTTTTATTGTTCTTAAATCCTACTGCTAATAGCCTAGAGGTCGTTGGGTTAGTAGGATGAGACAGACAAGGATATTCCGTGGAATTATTTTATCCCGCCTTTTATCTGAGATAAAAAGTACTCTAGGACTAAATAATACCTTTATCATACACGTCCAACGGGATATCACAGGATTATTATCCTTAAATTGTATATCAAAGATGCTTTGACAACATAGAAACGTCAAACGAAGTTGACGAAACAGTTACTCATACATATCTGTTCTTCCGTCAAACACCACATCGATCGTTGTGTTATATAGCACATTGATATGATGAAGCAAAATCTATATTTGCATAATAGCTAGAGTTTTGTTAATATGATGTAACATTCTGGACTCAAGGGTTATAAATGTATCTAACTTTATGTATCTACTGTTGTCACTGGTTGCCATTCACCATCTACTGCTTCGTTCCACAATGTCACATTGTTATTCCCATCAGCCACAGCCAATATGTTTCCTGTTAGTGACCACGAAACTCTCCAAACGGGGGCACCAAAATCCTTCAACACTTTACCAACCCATTGATCACCTTCTTTACCAACTGTCCATATAATCACTCTTCCATCTTCAGAAGCACTCGCGATAGTTGACTTTGGTAGCCCCAAGTTAGGGCCCCAAGCAACATCCCTCACCCAATCAGTGTGCATTTGAAGAACTGGGAAGCAATCCAACTTCCAAGTTCCATCAAACAGCTTCCACACTTTAACTGTATTGTCACAGCCACCAGATGCAAGCTTCGGCACGGGATTAAGCAGATCAGAGCCTACAAGAGAGCCAGGAGCTGTTGATGGTGCCCATGAAACAGATGTAACACCTACTGGATGAGCCTGATCAATCCGTGATGTCTCCCAAACATCTTCTGATCTTGCTGTGAAAATGGAAATGTTCCCATCAGAAGATCCACAAGCCAAACAGAGGCCTAATTCATGAGGAGCCCAAGCTATTGCATTGACTGAAGCTTTATGGTCATCGAAAACACGTGCTAAGCTCCACTCATTTTGAGTACCTTCCTTCCAGATAATTACCTTTCCATCAGAAGAACAAGAAGCAAGGAGGGAACCAAACTTAGGGTGAGCCCAAGCTACTTGCCACACTGGTCCTTGGTGGCCACTTATAGTAGCCAGTAGCTGCGAAGACGAATTGCTGACCCCTGTTATCTTAATGGTGCAGTCTGAAGAAGCTGTTGCCAGACGCTTACCATAATAATCCATTGCCACATCATGGACAGTGTCAGTATGCCCACTTTCAATCTTCTGTGAAGGCATTTTTTTTTCTCTCTACTGGATGTTTCAAATCCTGAAAGATATCCAAACATAGCTAGTTGATTATGAATTCAAACAGAAGATGGAAGAAAAAATAATTCTGAGAACTAGGCGTGCTCAATTTCATCTTGCAAAACAAACTACATCACGAGATGACATCCTACTAATGAAATAATTGAAGGCACAGAAAAAAAGAACAAATGGCATAAATTAGAATCACTCAAGTTTCATGAAATACAGTATGATATAATATTCCAAGCTTTAGTAAATAAATTATAAACAGATCTAACAGTGACATCCATCAAAGAAAAAACATTTTAGAAGACGTGCTGCAAATGGACATCCGACTGTGTCAACCAAAAAAATGTGAGACGACATAGACAGGATGGAGATGTCAAAACTTGGTGATAAAGTTAAATGCAATGGATAGATTCACCTATTTATGCTAAAGTTCGAATTGCCTAACCAATACTGAAGAATCAGAGAAGAAACTCTTGCTGAAATAGTTTCACATTCATGATTTGGTAAGTTTAGGTTGCCAGCAGCTCCTTTGATCCTATTTAATGATGCAGATTCAGATTAATTGCATCGTCTTTTTATTAAACAAATCAACAAACAACGTTCTTGCACTGTTCAAACTTCTTAAGAATTCAAAAAGATCAGTGTCAATTGTTTGAACTTTCTCACTATGCTATCTGTGTAAGGAAAAAGAACACTAAGAAACAGGATAGATGCTACAGAAAGTGTGATGTATCATTCAAAAGAGATAAGAAGCTGAAGCCTGATCTCATTCACTCTAGTAAAGATGACAAGAGTTGTGTTCCAAAATCAGCTAACTGCTTTATAACTTTCTTAGACATGGAAAAACAAGACCAAATTATACAAACACCTCATTGCTAGTTCAACAGCAACAACAACATACCCCGTGTCATCCCACAAGTGGGGTCTGGGGAGGGTGGTGTGTACACAGTCTTACCCCTACCTTGTGAAGATAGAGAGTCTCTTTCCAATAGACCATTGGCTCATTGCTAATTCATATATCAGATTTTTGAACAAAAAAATCATTAACATTACCAAAGTTACCCTTACATTTCGAGGAACATTCACATGTGAAACTAAGGAAATGTTACCCTTACATTTCAAGAATAATTCATACGTGAAACTAATTTGTCAAGTAAAACTATCTCAAACTACTGGGGACAGAAAGAGCTATTGATCTTAGCATCTCACTAACATATATTTCCACAAATTTCTTCTCTTTAATTAACACAATAATTTTGATTCTGTTGATCCTATAGTAATTTTTAAAACAAGAACAATTTCATACGTTCTTATTTAAACATTTAGCATTTGTTTATCACTTAAACTGAACTATAAACTTATGTAATGCAATCATTGTGATCTTCACAGTTCAAATAATTCCCCTTCTAATTTTCGAAGGACAATTTGACCTAGTTTCTTCTTTATCGTTTATAATTAAGACAATTTTGGAATTAATAGGCATTTTATATGTTATAAAATTTTCTTTCGAAAATGGCGAGAAAATACATTCGAAAATTTTAGTGAAATACTTTTTTTCTGCGACTCCTGCGGAAGCAAAATAAAACTAAAATTGTGATTGATTTTTCTAAAATTGAACAGAAAAGTTACATAAACAAACAAACACTAATCGAAGCGAATTGTAAATTTAAGAACAACAGCAACTGCACCTTCAAACAGGGTTTATTCTACTGTTCCTTTTCGATAACACAACTTTTATGCGAGTAAAAACAGCAAACAATAAAGAATTAATCAATTGATATATATAAATATACATATATAAAAGGATCACTGTAAGGACGATAACGTACGCCGTAAATTCGCCTGTGATCGGCGAAGAGTCACCGGAGAAAGAGATGAATCAATTCTAAGTCAACTTGACGGATCAAAAACACTGCAGGCCCAGTAAATCCGAAAGTGGGTCTTCTTCACAATATATTTATTTGCTGGGACCTACTGGTGACGCAATATTGACTAATAAAAACATGACGCGTCATCAAGGGGCCCACTAAACTTGTCCACCGTGTCAAACGTGGCGAAACGACTTCAGCTCTGGCCTTTGACTTCCTTTCAATTCTTTTTGCCCATAAATTGAACAAAAAATGTGAACTTTTAAATAATAGGCAGAACACATAAGCGGCCCCTTGAACTTGTAAGGATTTTCGTATAGACACTTTAACAAGGAGTCCTTTCTATTGAACACTTAAATCACTCAAAAAGTGTACCTATCAGACACACCTGACTGACTTGGCACTTATCGTTGAGACATTTGTTTTAAGATAGAGCGCGTGACATTACACACTCCTACGTGGAAAATCTAATCCTATTATTATAATAAACGTCACAAAACACTCAACCCCACACCGACCAATGAAACGATAACACATGTTGATTGGATTAATTTTTTTTAAAACTCTATTTAAATAATAATTCAAAAGGAACTTCAAGAAAACAAAAATATATATTAAATTAACCCACCCCCACCCCACCCTTCTTCTTCTCCAATAGAACTTATTTCCAATTCCACCGTGCCGCTGCACCTCAACCGCTACTTATTTCCATTTTCAATATCGTCGGATCTTAATTCCTAAGCATTGAGACGCTGCACCTTAACTGCCACTAAACCATAGCCTCCACCCATTTCTTCTTCTCAATCGAATCTTATCCCTTTCACCGGCGTCAATAATACACCATTGTTATCCATCTAAGCTAACCCCTCAATCACCTTTCATTCTATTGACATTAAACCTTTCATTCATGGTCTTCATCTTCTTTCACTAGTCATCATTATCACAATTACATGAAAAAATAATGAACTTTTGTCGGAAAAAAATAATCAATAACTTTGCTGGAATATTATTTTCATCGGAAACAATGGAGCTTTGTCGGAATATTAAAGACCTTAATTAGATCTACATAAAAAATTTAAAAAAAGGGGGGGGGAATGGAAGAACAATTGGAGGGAGGAAGATGGGGAGAAAATGTTTTTTTTTTTAATTAATTATTATTATTATTATTTATTAATTTAATTTAGGTGTATAAGTTGAAAAGAAAAAGAAAAAAATATCATTTTTTAATCTTCACTGTAGCAGCAACAATAGTGAGATGTGGAGAAGAAAGAGATGAGAAATAAAAAAAAGGGAAGAATATAGGGTTGGATAAATAAAAGGGGAAGATTTTGACCGTTAAGTATGTTAAAGTGTGCCAATCAGACACGTCAACTTTTTTTTTCTCACTTCACGCGCTCAAAAGGAGTACCTCACACGATAAGTGCCAATTCAGCCAGGTGTGTCTGATAGGTACACTTTTTGAGTGGTTTAAGTGTTCAATAGGAAGAAGTCCTTGTCAAGGTGTCTATACGAAAAATCCTTACAAGTTCAAGGGGTCGCTTATGCGTTTTGCCTTTAAAATAAAATGGATTTTAAGAAGGGTAAAGGGTCAAATATGTCCCTAAACTATTCAAAAAGGTCTAAATATACTCCCGTTTAAAGTTTGGCTCAGTCATGCCCTCACCGTCCAATTTCTCGTCTATATATACCCTTATGGGCGTTAGTTGGCCAGCTCATTTTATCCAACTCATTTTACATTTTCTTAAATGACAAATGAAAATGCCACGTCATTTTTACATTACACGTGGCATTTATATTAAGAGGGAAAGGGCTCGCTTATGCCCCCAAACTATCCGACCCACTTTTAAAATACCTATCCGACCCATAAATCACCCCTCTTTTAAATAACCTATCCGACCCGACCCAACCCAAAACTCATCATTTTCGAATAGTTTAGGGGCATAAGCGAGCCCTTTCCAATTCATACTTCTCCAACTTGAGTATTAAAGAGGTCATCATCACTCCTCGAGAAAAGGTGAAAACACAAACCTTTTAATATCTCACAATCACGACAATGCGCCTAAAGTTTTTTTTTTCCCCTTTTCCAATTCATACTTCTCCAACTTGAGTTTTATTTTATTTTTATTTTTCATCCGGTATCTTCAAAATCTTTGATTAAAAGAGGGGTGTAAATAATTGTAATAAATTAAAAATATATATAACAAGGCTAGTAAGGCTTGAACATGCGATCTCATAGATTTTTATCAACCCCTTAATCAATAGAGTAAATCTTTAACTTGTTTTAAGAGTTGTTAATACTTGTATATATATTTATTAAATTAAAATTTGACCTCTATATGTAATTTTCCGGCGAAGGGGTGTCGCTTGACACCCCTTGACCAAGGGTGGCTCCGCCGCTAATAACCACATCTACTGCACCACATCCTTTGATGGTTCCAACTTGAAACCAATACTATACTATGCCTTTTCATTGATTGGTGAACCTAAACTATATGCTCATCTTTTTTTGAATATTAATTTATATCTTTAATATTGCAAAGTGGAGTACAAGCTAGATTATTTGTGTTTGTTTACCCCACTTGTTTTTAAAAAAAAATGGAATAGAATAATTTAATTAGTAATTGATTAAGAAATTTATCAATGAAAGAGCAAACTATTCATTCATGCACTTAATAAACTAATTAATTTTTTTTTTTGGTGTAATGGTATTTTATGGTAGTGGGTTACTAACTGATCTTGGCATATAAATTAGAAAGGGTAATGTTAAATGGCCAGAAAATTTGGCCAGAATTTGATCAGAAAATTTAAAAAGTCTATAGTATTCTTTTTATTTAAAATTAAACTGATTTATTTTCCATTTTTTAATTAAAATATATTAAAGTTAAAAGGATAAGAATATTTAAAAAGATAAAATAACATATTTTTTTTAATTTTCTGGCCAAATTCTGACCAAATTTCTGGCCAAAAATTTTTCCAATTAGAAACATCACTACCTTTATGAAGACAACATTAAGATTATTTCTTTAATTATAATGTACGTTGGGAAATGGGAGGTCTGCATAAATATACTTATTTCTCTATATATATATATTATTTAAAGAACAAAAGAAAACATTAATTTAATGAAACTGCATAAAAATGCTCTCAGTTATCAGTTTGGTCTAAAAAATTTCTTATTGCTAATAGTTTGGTCTAAATTCTCTACGGCTAATAGTTTGATCCAAAAGTACCATATTGTTACTTAATAGGTCAAAAATATTTTTTTCCTAATAAATATACTCCATTAGTATTCTTTTTCTTTTAAACATACTCCACTCCTAATAAAAATATTACTATTAAAGAATTCAATTCTTATTTCTTTTATTTTAAAATCATTTTAACTAATAGTAAATAAGTAGAAAATAACTTTTTTCTTCTACTCACTTTAACAATTAAAACAGAATAGCTCTACATATTCAGAATTGAGCTATTCTTTCAATGTCAACACGAAAATTGACTTCAACACTGCTCTTCTCTTAAAATTTCATTTCTCTCAGGCTCTTTTAGAGGTAAGTATATCTTTCCTTTCAATGTATTTGCATCTATGAATATGAATGTTTAATTTGACTGAGCATAAACAATTTTGATAATCAAAAAGGTGTTGGTTCTTATCGTGATAGAAAACAAAATCCAAATCTCATACATTATACTTTTTGATGTAGATCCCAATTTCCCTAAATTATCACGTCTTCTCCCTACAGTGATATGTGTGGAGGAGGTATAGGTGGTGGATCCAAGACCTAAATAGTCGATGATGGTGGTGGTTGGTAGAAGGATGAGGATATTTGTGTTTTGCAAGGTTGGATGACAACACTTAGGTTTTGTAGTTAGGCAATTGCATGGTTGATTTTTAGTTCGAACGGTGGAGCCAAAACCCAGATTATCGGTGACGACGAACAATGCTTGGATTTTGTAGGATTGAATGATAGCGCTTGAGTTTTGCACGTAGGGTTGATTTTAGTTGAGAGGTAATTGCTACCAAATACAATGTTAGCGCAGTATATTCGTATTTTATAGGAGAGATAATTTAGTAAAGTAAAATAATGGGGAAAGGAGCAATTTTGAAATTGAAAAAAAAAAACAAAACAAGTGTGGTCTCTTATTCCGGAAAAGCAAGGTGGGAAATCTTAACAAGAAATATAAGACCCGTCTCTTTTTCCTTTTTCCTTATCAGAAGAAGAAAGAAGAAGATACTTTTTATTCGTCTCTCAGGTATGGTGTTCCTCTTACTGTTTGTTTATTTGAGAGGCAGATCCGCCCACCCTCATGATGGATGGGTCAAACCTGTTTTTTTCCATAAAAACAAACCAGACGCTCAACGTCTATCTTTTCCGTTTTCCCGTTTTGAGTTTTGACCATTTGTTAATTAGATGAAAATCAACATTAGGGTAAGAAAAGGGAGTTTGATTGAATTATGCTGGAATATTCTGTCTTGTTAGCATGTGTATTTGTGAACAAGGTTCACGCACGCGTTTACTTTGACCTTTTCCGTATTATATTGGGTCTTGTCTTCTAATTAGTTAATCTCGTGCGTTTTTGTGACAGCACAAAATTTGACAGCTATATAGTCTTGCGTGTGGGGCTGTCATTATAGTTCATCTATATTGGCAGCCCAATTTCTGAGGTGTGTCTTCTTTCTCTTCACCGGCAAAACAAATATATCATCATGGCTTACTTGTCTGGAATCCTCCAAAGACCTATAGTTGCAGCATCTGCAGTTGCTATAGCTTCTGTATCTACTGATCTTCATGAAAAATTCTGGCCATCTAAGTCATTACACAACAACAACAATTCCCAAGAAAAGGAAAAGATAACATCTTGGGTCTCTCACATATCTCTTTCTAAGCTATCCCATTTCTCCTCCTACCTCACCACAATACCTGTTCCCCTGCCTATTCTAAATAACACCACTTTTACTTCTCTTTCAACCCTTCCTTTTCCTACTTCTTCTCTGTTGCTCAACTCTTATCAATCAGCAGCATTGCCCAATTCTGCGAATCCCTCCACATATACATATACACTTCCTTCTTCACCTTCCGAGGTGTTGTATACATGGCACTTACCTGAGCCAAATGCATCACGGAATTCTGATTCTTCACCACTAAAGTCTACCACTCTGGTAGTATTGTTGGGATGGTTAGGTGCAAAGCAAAAGCATCTAAAGAGATATGCAGAGTGGTATGCATCAAGAGGATATCATGTCATTACATTTACTTTCCCAATGTCTGAGATTCTAAGCTATCAAGTCGGGGGAAAGGCAGAGCAAGATATTGAAATGCTTGTGAATCATCTAGCTGATTGGTTGGAAGAAGAGCATGGAAAGAACTTGGTCTTCCACACTTTCAGCAATACTGGATGGTTAACGTGAGTTCTTGATGATACTCATTAGTCTAGGAAGAGAACAGAAACATAACTATTTACATTTTCCTTAATACTGGCTTGATAATTATTGATTGACTTCTTTTATTCTCTTGGCCTTACAGTTATGGTGTCATTTTGGAAAAGTTTCAGAAACAAGATCATGCTTTAATGAGAAGGATTAAGGGTTGTATTGTTGATTCTGCCCCTGTCGCAGCTCCCGATCCACAGGTATTGCTGACTCAAAAATTGTGATGATAAGATATCATTTTTATGTGCAAGTGTCAGAAGAGTGTTTCTTGGAGAGTAGTCTTATTTCTGAAAGTTAATGCGGAGCACTTGTTTAGAGCTATACATTTCTATTGAAATCCAACCTTTTCATGCTTTTATTGGACAACTATTACAAGTGTCGTATATAGTCAGGTTTTAGCCATTCAGAATTGCACAGTTGTGTTTGGATTCTAATCAGGACCTGCTGTTCTCGTATTTTTATCCTGTTGCTTTCTTCTATCTTAGGGCCTTAACCATGCAGCCTGCTTTTTGAAAACTATTCTTATGCTTGATAACGTGAAAGAATCTTGAGAGTTTAGCTCTCTCTGACAACTTTTTAACAGGAAGCATTCTATGCAACTTTTGTTTCACGGTTCAAGCTTTAAGCCTACTTATTCTGGCTGAGAATAAGCCATCGAGGAATTTCCCCTTGGAGCTACTAAACTGCACACGTCCCTGTGACTACTGGATCTCTCCAGTAACAACTTTGGAGGAATGCTTCCATGAGGCTTCGACAGGCTAGAAAGTCTCAGATCCTTTTCAACAATAACAACTTTACTGGAAATATACTGCCTCAAACAGGAAACTTGACTAACTTGGAAGATTTGTACCTAATCCATAACATGCTCTCCGGAAGAATTCCAGTGGAAATAGGAAAGCTTCAGAGGCTGTGTGAACTACCTCTATGGAAACCAGTTGTCAGTAACTACCCCAAGAGAATTGACAAATTGCTTAGTACGCATTGATTTCTTGGCTAATCAATTTTCAGGCTCTATTTCTGATGCCATTGGTAGGCTTAAGAATCTTGTTATCTTCAGCTAACTTAGAATGAGTTGTCTGGTCCAGTCCCATCAAGCTTAGGCTACTGCAGGAAGCATGAAAAACTGGCCTTTGCTGATAACAAACTTTCAGGATAATTGCCACCAACTTTAAGATTTCTATCAGAGCTGGACCTGACTACTCTTTACAACAATTGCTTTGAAGGTCCACTTCCTGAATATCTTTCCCTTCTGAAAAATCTCAGCAAAGTTAAACTTTTCTCACAATAAGTTCAGTGGAAACATTTCTATGCTAGCTGGTTCAAATTCTCTGACAGTTGACATGACAAACAACAGCTTCTCTGGTCCTATCCCATCTGAGCTAGTGGTGTCCAAAAATCTGACCCATCTTCGCCTTTCTAACAATTTTTTCACTGGAAAAACCCCTTCTGAATTTGGACAACTTGAAGATCTCAGATGTCTTGATTTATTGTTCAAAAATTTGACTGGAGATTTAGCACCTTCCCTTGCTAGCCTGAAAACCTTGGCCGTTTTCTTCTTATATCTAATCAATTTTCGGGGAAAATTTCCACATGGTTTGTGGAGGAATGGAAGGTCTTGGTGAGTTTGATCTTTCACTCAACAACTTCACTGGAACAGTTCCAGCAGAACTTGGAAACTCTCCAAAATAACTCAAACTTTTTCTCAGTTACAACAGATTATTAGGTGCCATACCACCAGAATCAGGAAATCTCACAAGTTTAAATGTCTTGAATCTTCAATGAAACAATCTTTTTGGCTCCATTCCTTCAACTCTTCAAAAATACCAGAAGCTCTATGAGCTGAGGCTCTCTGAGAATAATATAAGTGGCTCAATCCCTTACGAAATTGGCTCTTTATCCTAATTACAGGTGATATTAGACCTGAGCAAAAATCATTCTATTTTATGTGCAAGTGTCAGAATAGTGTATCTTCAAGCATAGTATTATTTTCAAAGGTTAATGCAGTGCAATTGTTAAGAGCCATACATTTCTATTGAAATCCAACCGTGTCATGCTTTTATTGGATAAGTATTACAAGTGTCATATATAGTCCGGGCTTAGTCATTTAGGAATTGCTCAGTTGCTTGTACTCTTATCAGGACCTGCTGTTCTCTTATTTCGATCATGTTGCTTTCTTCTATTTAGGCCTTAGACATGCAGCCTGCTTTTCAAAATATATTCTTATACTTGATTATGTGGAAGTTGTTCATTCTTGATTTAGTCTTCAAGGGAAGGTGGATGGCCTGGGGGTCAGCTGTGAACATTAGGAGGAGGGAGGGGAAGGGGAAGCTAGTACTTGTTTAGTTGCATATAATGAATGTTAATTTGTGCTTTGGTAAGGTTAAACTAATTTTGTCAAGTTCCCTTCTTTGTTTGTATCAAGGTCTGGGCTTCTGGATTCTCTGCTGCCTTTTTAAAGAAGAATAGTGTTGCAACAAAACGCATCATGACTTTAAACGACAGAGATGTGACAATAGAAGCCAAAACTTCTGTTGAAACTAAGCCTGCAGTAACTGAAGCAGCGTTGCTATTAGTACTGGAAAAGTTCTTTGAGGTGGTTTTGAACCTTCCCACCGTAAATAGGTAAGGAGATGTCTTCCAGAATCACCTTTTCTGCAAATGTTTATCAGCCTGCAGTATTTTTAACAGAAGTATCAATATTAAATCTACTTTTTGTCTTTGTACTCTACTCAACGTGCGAAGTAGACCTTGTCGATATCATGTCCATTCACCAATGGATTGTAATTACATTTTCAAGTCATTAGTGTGTATAGCAAGTGCCAAAAATAGTTTCGTGTTTGTACTTACATTGATGGTTGGATGAAATTGCAGGAGGCTTTCTGACGTTCTAGATCTATTGACATCCCGGCAACCAAGTTGCCCTCAATTATACATGTACAGCAGTGCCGACAGAGTCATTCCTGCAGTTTCGGTTGAGTCCTTTGTAGAAGAGCAACGAAGAATTGGTCGCGATGTTAGAGCTTGCAACTTCGTTTCTACACCTCACGTTGATCATTTCAGAAATGACCCAGAATTGTATACTTCACAGCTTACCCAATTTCTAGAGGACTACGTCCTAAGCTCTTGCAAACAGCCTTCTTGAATAATTCCTAACCACAACACATTGATTCTTTTCCCCTCACTTTAACCAAATACTTGGTAAAGCTTCTGTTTTCCAACTTTAAAGCAGATATACATTGATGTAGATTGTTACGTATACAGAGAATTA